>JANQBM010000009.1:10841950-10855003 GCA_025594535.1 Erythroxylum domingense | reverse complement strand
AACACTCTAACATCTCTCTAGAAATTTTCCATCAACAACTTCCCAAATTCAACCCAATCATGCCTCGTATCAAGCAAGCCACCGGACGATAGCCTTATAGAGTACAACAAGTCACGGGACGGGGGAGGCAGAACCGAGTAACAGATTTTGGAACTTCATTTCCCATCTACTCCAAGGAGGAAGGTGCTCATTTCTGTTCCCTTCGCTCTAGGCATATAGTTGTGCCTAAATATTTTGATTTCGATACACTAGATAGGATAGAGGTGCGGGAGCAAATAGAAAATTTAGTAGGGAGGATCCAGTAGGGTCAATTCATTAGGTTTCAATTCTCCGTTTATGAGGAGCTGACCCTAGAATTTTTCACATCCCTGATCTTTGATCCCAAGAACACCAAATAATTATGGCTCCGATTGAGAGGGTGAGTGTATGAGCTAACGGTAGAGATTATGTGTGACATATGCGGATTCCCCGAATCCACTATTGTCGACCAACATGATGACTTCCGTGCCTCCCAATACTGGAACGAGCTCATTGGCTTGGAGCATTTTTATGCCAAAAATGCTCATAAAAACATCATACACTCCTATGAACACTTACTGCTGCACAAATTTAAGTGTCAGCTAGTCTTTGACAAATCAGAGACCAACAAGTGTTCAACCAAGGAACTGTTCCTACTGTGGTGCATAGATCACAGTATTCTGGCATGCACATCCACACATGTTCTAAATGCTCTTACTACAGTTTCACGAAAGCGGAGCAACCATCTGGGAATGGGGTACCTGGTGTCCACCATCGTAGAGCATTTTTGTGTGGATCGGAGGGGATTAACACTTAATAATACATCTACCTGAATTTCTCAACCCTAAGCATCTATATCGAGTAGAGATCATTCACTCCACCAACATGAGTCTGTGGGAAATCAATGCAAAGACACATGTACAGACCAAGACGGGTCAATCAAGCTCGAGTTCTGCTCCACCTTGGCAGGCACGGGTCCCAACAAGCAAAGAATCAGAAGAAGAAGAAGAGAACCAATGCTGGACCATGGTCTTGGATACACTATTTGAAACCAACAGAACACTACAGGAAGTGGTGTGTACATAAAGACGCCAAAGTTGTGAGATTCGCCGACTTCATCGGTATTTCGAAACTCAGGGCATCCAATTACCGCCTCCTACACTATCACCACTTCCATCTCGTTAGGATTCAAGTCTAACCCACTTTTTTTTATTCAATTCTATTTTCGTTGTTTGTTGTTTAATGTCTAGTAGTTTTATTTTAAATTTTATTTTTATGTTAGTTTTATTTTCATTTTATGTTTTGTCGTTAATTATTTTTTCTCTTCCTTGTTTAAAAAAGTGTATGTGTGTTTCTATCTTAACATTTCCATAATGTATGAGTCGTGAGTGTTCTCTTCTTACATTGAGGACAATGTGTTGTTCAAGTGTGAGGAGGGATTCTGTGTTTTTATTTTTTAATGTGACTTTGCATATTGTATGATAGTAGTAGGCTACATTGTGTGAAATGTGTACATGTGTCAATGGCTCAGGTTTGAGTGAAATTCATTTAATTTTGGACAAAGTCTATTAGGTTATTAATAATCATTAGCTTACAAAATCAGTAAATTAGGTGGCCTTTGAATAAATATACAGCATAACTAAGACTTAGTGTAAATTTAGCTCCCTCTAAGTTGTCACATTCATTCATAATTTGAGGTCTTTTTGTTAAGTAGCTTAACTAGTATTTTTTACACGGAAACGAATAGTTGTAAAAAAATAAAAAATAAAAAAAATACTATTCCGCTGACCTTCGGATTATGAATAGAGCTAGTAGCCAATTGAACACATGATAATAGCTGAGTAATTAGATCGACACATATTACAAATGTGTGCCTTCGCGTAAATAGGCTATAATAACGTTCCAACCAAGCTGTTAATAAATGACCTAGTTAAGTAACTGGATCGACATTCATCACCAATGTTTGCCTCCAAGTAAAAGACTAAGTCTCAAAAAAAATTTAAATAAAAACATACCGTTCCTGTGTCTGAGAGACCGAAAAATTATTAATGTGTGTGCACAATTAAAATGGGTACATGAAAATATACCTAGGAATGGTTACAGAGTCTGAGAGACCGAAAAAATTATTAATGTGTGTGCACAATTAAAAAGGGTACATAATTAGCACATGGGTCTCAATTAAGTTCTATATCTAGTCAAAGCCCCTAGACACCCATTTTGTTTGTTAATGATTTGATATAATTCGAATGATTGTGTCCATGATTAAATTTATTTCACGAAAATTAGAGTCGTTTATTACATTGTTTGTCTTTGATGTTACGTGTTTGTTGTTTTATTTGCTTGAGGACAAGCAAACATTTAATTGTAGGGATGTTGATAGTTGTGATTTGTATTGTATTTTAGGGTTAGATTTAATAAGTATTTTAATGTCATTTCAACTGTTTAGTACGCATTTAGGGTGTAATTAGGTTAGTTTTTGTGTTTAAGTGTTTTTATGGGTTAGTTTGAATCTTTGAGCTTAAATTGTATATTTTTTAGGTACCTTAATGTGTGTGCTAGTGTTACAGGGTAAACAGGGAAGAACATGAAGAGTTATTAAAGAGTTTTCAGGCCAAAAAGCATGGGCCACAATCGTGCACACAGGCCATGATTGTGACAAAAAAGGAAGAACTAGAAGTAGCCAGGCCACGATCATGCACATAGGCCACGATCGTGACAAAGAGCATCAATTTAGGCCAAGAAGATACAAATAGAATATGATGTGATAGCCAGCAAAAGTCTAGGAGAGGAGAGAGCCAAAAGTTTAATAAAAAAGTTTTCATTATGTCAATTCCAAGAGAAAACCTAGGGTGACACCGAGAGATTGGGGAAGGAGATAAAGGAAGGGAGACACGGTGAAGAGCTTGACGCAAAGTACTTCCCGGAATAGGAAGTTTCACACTGTTGTTGTCCTGAATTCCATTTCCTACAATATTTTCGTTATTTCAATTTTATTTATGTATAGAATTGAAATAGGTGTTGAGATTTGTTTGGTTGAATGTTGAGTTGATGTCTAAACTCACCTTTGGATTTGATTCTTGATGATTAATGAAGTTTATTCGATTGTGTTTTTTATTGATTGTATTGTGATTTAAGTCCTATTCTTAATAACTTGGCGATAGACTGAGAGGGTGAGCTAAATGAAAATAATCAATTTGGGCCAATGAAAATTGGGTAAATTGATAGGTAAAGGATTAAATCAAACCGGTGGAATTGTGTAATGAGAGATCGAGCATAGGTTCTCAGTAAGTTAGTAGATAACTTTAGATCTAATTTAGTTTTTGGGTCGATTGCGAATCGAGAGATTGAAATTCCCATAAATTGAATTAGAGTTAAGAATTATAACTTGAGAAAGAGTAATTCACCCTAGGACCATCTAGGCCCGTTGAGTCAATAATTGCATAATTGGTTGAGTTTCTTTAATTTCGAATTAAAATCCCCTTACTCTCACTTGGTGATTTCTAGTTTGATTTTGGATTTGATAGTGTGATTGCTTTTTTGTTGCTTTTAGCACTTTCAATTCTAGTATTGGTTTATCAATTGATTTACTTTTCTGCAGTAGTTGTTAGGTTTGTGACTTAGCTGCCATTAGATTTAGGACTAGTTCCTTTCCTCGTGGGATCGACACCTTAGGTACTACACGAACGACCCGTGCGCTTGCGATAATTATCAAGGTTAAAAATATTGAAACTTAGAGCGTGTAATCTTGAGCGAATAATCCTACCAAGAAACTATAAGTTGTAAAACATCAAAAGTTATTTTATAAACAAAATAAAGTGATAATTAATTTTGAAAAATAATAAAAGAGAAAAAGAAAATAGACCTGAATTAAGTTTGTCTCTTTGATCAATAGCAATTGGCATCCCAAAATAACCAGAAGCGTCCTTATAAATCTATATTTGTGCCATCATAAGATCTTGCATCATCTCATGGGCAACAATTATAATAATAATTAATAGCATTCCCAACTTCAACTTTCTTTGTAAAACTTAGTTTGAAATAGTCACTAAGATTCAAAAATTCCCTAGTTGTAAACAACGAAAGGTAAAGTTGCCTTTCTCATCTCTCATCGATGATTGCAAGATAAAGTGTGTACAAAGAAGACCTATTTTTCAAATTCGTCTTGATTGCTTCCTTCACTCTCTCCATGGCATCATAAAAGAACCCATTGTTTCCTTTTCATCATCTTCAGCCAGACGAAGTACCATCACCAAAGACTCACAAAATCGAATGAAAAATCGACATTAGGACCAAAATTTAGTATCTTCACTTGTAAACATTTTTCTCAACTTTTTCTTCAACACAATAAAACACTGAAGTGATAAGAAATTTATTGCAATTCTTACAATAGCATAACGACACAAATTCCTACCTAGCATCTCTTATATTTTCCAACATCAAGTCAATGCAATGTGCAGAACAAAGAGTTCAATAAAAGGAATTATACTTGCTTGCAATCTTCTTCCAGCCGCTTTATAAGTGGAATCATTTTCAGTAATGAACTGAACATTATTTTCTAGCCCAACTTCTTTCACAACTTCATCGAATATTTCAAATAGATTATCAATATTTCCTAATAAACCAAATGCATCAACAGACTTCATAAACATTAAGTTATTTGTAGAATAAACCAAAAAATTAATAATAAGCTCATATCCTTTATTTTTCCAACCATCATATATGACTGAACACCTAAAAGTAACTAAAGTCATTCTTCTTTCATTCAAATAACTTTTAATTTCATAAACAGAGCTACTCAAAATTTTACCTCTATAGTCATCAATTGAAAGAGCTTTGTATCGTGGACTGTAAGAGAAAATAACATCTATCACAGGTTGATAATAATAAGACAATAAAGCAATGAATGCTATACCTGAATCATCCCACCATCTAGCCATTATCATATCCATATTATGAGTCGCATCTCTTAATTATAAGGCACTACGAATTGAAAGTTGAGCTTTAGGAGTTGTTTGTTGTGCAAAAAAATTAAACACTAACATTCACTTCTTTTTTTCCTAAGATCAGGTGCAACATTCACTTCTTTTTGGGTAGGAATACTACTACTTTCAACATTTTCACTATCATCCTAAACACTAACAAACAAATTTCCATTATCAATTTCATAATTTAATCTCCACCTTTTTTTTTCTTATATCGATACTCTTCAAACAAAGTCTTCATTTGTCATTTTACATCATGAGTCACTTTTTTAAAAGGCTTCACATCATCTTTGACCCCAGCTAAATGTTTATTTAATCCCCTTACTCCTCTATCTTTCAAATACTTGTTACACAACAAGAAAATGGCATGGTTCTTCATTCCGAGAGCTAATTTAGCATAAACCCAAGCTAGATCATTTTATCTTCCTGAATTAGTTGAATTTTCAGGATTATTTGAACTTCCTTCCATTTATCTGTATAAATAAATGAAGGCATATATCAAAATTAACTCAATAACTTTATATCAAAATAAAGAACACATAAATTTATTATCAACTACTATAACAAAATATGTATTGTTTAATTAAAAAGTTCAAACTATCACAAAAGCACATACATCTTATACACAATTACACAATACACATATACATCTTATATAATATAACTCATTTTGTATAATTACATCATAGAAAGTTCAATTCCTTCCAATACAATTCACCAATAAGTAAAAAAAACCAACAATTTAAGTGTTCAACATACATAATACATATATATATCTTATATAATATAACTCATTTTGTATTATTACATCATACACAATTCAATTTCATCCAACACAATTTACCAATAAGTCCAAAACTAATAATTCAAGTATTCAATATTCATAATTACACAATACACATATACATCTGATATAATATAACTCATTTTGTATGATTATATCATACATAATTCAATTTCATCTAACACAATTCACCAATAAGTCAAAAAATAACAATTCAAGTATCCAACATACATAATTACAGAATAAACATATACACATATACATATTTTATAATATAACTCATTTTATATGATTATATCATACACAATTCAATTTCATTCAACACAATTCACTAATAAGTCAAAAACTAACAATTCAAGTATTCAACATGCACAATTACACAATACACATATACATCTTATAATTCATTTTGTATGATTACATCATTCAACCATAAACTAGAGAGATACACTCATATCTATAACATATTCAACTTCAACCATAACTCAAAACTATAAGTTTACATTTTATTTTATGTTATCCTATAATTTAACTATAAACTAATATATTTTGTTTACTTATATAATTTAATTTGTAATGCTTATAATTATTTATTTTTCTTAACTAATTTTAATCAAAATTGTTACTAAAATCCTAATTCTCAACTTTAGTTTAACAATCTTTCATTTGCCAAATTTAATCAACATTCTTAGTTTCTTACTCGAACTCCATTCATCCAATACAATCAACAATAAACAATAAAAATGCAAACATTTAATTTTCTTTACTTAATTATATATATTAAATGATTTAATTAGATATTAAATTTTATTTTTCAATGATTAATTATATGTTAAATGCCTGTTATATATAAACAACAATTAGTAAATTGTATTTTTTATATAAACTAATTAACAAATTAAAAAATTAATGCATTAATTTGAAATTTACAATGCCTGAATTAAATTAAAATTGAACCAACTTATAAAAACAATTCTAACTTTCAGACCCCAATTTCTCAACTTACACAAACAATTCTAATAATTCCAACTTTCAAACCATTCACAAAATATACATGATACAACCAAAACGCAATTAAGAGCAAAAAACACACAAAAAAAATCAGAAATTTCAATTAAGAGTCGAGTTGATTATGTTCAACTTGAGTTGGGTTAGGTCGAGGTTTGAATTTGGATCTCAAAATTGAAATTCTAGATCTACACTCTGCAGACAACAATATGTCCAACTTTAGGGATTCCACGCAAGCTGCTAGATTAGAGAGAGTAGTTAAGAGAGCGGTTGGAAAGGCAGTTGGAGAGAGCGGTTGGGCAAGCGGTTCGATGGTGGAGATGTGTGGGGGAGATGGCAGGTGGTGGTTGGCGACTATAACGATGGGGCTAGACTGGGTACAGTGGCGTGTCGATTGTAGACAAAGAGGAGATTGATAGAGTGTAAATCATCTAAGTCCCTCAACTTTCAAATATCAGCCGATATCAAACAATAGTGTGGTACGTTCCGATCGGTATGCTATAAAATTCAAAATATTGTTTTCAAGTCCTTTTATAGTAGGGACCATATATTCAACTTGCAACTTGATCCAAGATTCCTTACACAGGGCTTGCATTGTATTAAGAACTTTTTGTTAACTGTTTAAGTTGATTGTCATTAAATTTTAATTTCAAAGACAGTAATCAATGCTTGTTTTAACGTATTTGGATTGCTATTCCAAATAAAATGGGTTAGTTCATTATTAGTTAACGGCAAACAGTAGTTCGTAAAATAATTATTTAAAGATTTAATTTATAAATTATTATATATAATTATTTATTCATATATTTTTAAGATTATAATTACAAATTATCTTTGTTTAAAACAGAAACCTTTATTTAAATTAAAAGAAAAATAGGCGATTTGATTTGATGGTATATCCATTAGAAATGACCACTTCAAATCAAACAAGGCATGGACAAAACTTCATTCACGTAGTCGGTGCCGCGCTTGAAACGTGGCAAAATACCATTTGTAGCATAACGTTACTTGGCACACTTCTGTGGGCCAACTGCACCGCCCAAGATTCTAATCCTAGCAGCTAGGAAATGTAGGGGGCGCATTCTCTTTTTTATTCGTCAGCTCTCCTCGGGATGGTTGACGAACTTTAGACGGAATGTACGGCACGTCGCCAGTAATGCAATCATAACCTCCTTGCCATGGCTTCTCGAGAAATACTTTAACCTCATTTCCCACTCCCGTACGAAGTTTTCAATTGCTTACTATCTAGGAAAATGGTTTGACTAGTTATTTAAAATATATATATTAGTTTCAAAAATTTTATAAAAAATAAATAACTACGACATTTTCATATTAATATTTATTTATAAGATAATTATTATTTATATAAATTTAATGAAAAGCACTTAAAGTTTATTTTATAAATTGATTTTATATTTATCTTGTATTAATTCTTATATTTTAATAAATTTATAGAAATTAAATTTCATACTAACATCGCTTTTCTAACATGTTAATCCTTTTTCTATATTTTTAACCTATAAACGAACTCAAACTTAATTCATAATAGATTTTTTAATTAAATATAAATTAATTTACTAACATTTGGAAAATTCTTCAACTTAGTAAATAAAATTGAATGGAATCTACTTTTTTGTGTAAAATTATAACTTGCTATAATTTTTATTAAAAATTTAAAGTTAAATCAATTCAAATTCATAAAAATTATATGTTAAACTAAAAATTATGCTTTTTAAATTAACAAGAGTCCTAGCTGTAGATTCAAATTTAAAAATAATTAACAAGTTTTAGAACTTAAACTCAATTTAACTTACCAAAATTTGCATACTAATTAAAACAAGTTAAATCAAATAATGTATCTATTATTTTTTGAGTCAATTAGCATAAATTAAATATTTTGGGTCATATAAATATAATACTTTAAGGAAACTATTTTTCTTTATTTTTTTGTTAAAGTTAAATTTCTAAAATTGATGTGTTAAACATTTTTTAAGGATGAGGGCCGGTATATCCGCCAACTCAGCCAAGCGGCTTTCGAAGTGTGATTGCGACTGCGGAGTATATCAGGTAGGCCTACATAAAATGCAAAGGTAGAAGAGTAGCTTAGTGACAATGCCACGTCAGAGTTTATTTGCTTGTTTGGATTGAATTTGGAAATAACACAGGTGAAATTCTCCCTGCCTTGCCAGTGCGGCCACAAGGGGAACAACTGCTTAGTTTCAATAGCATGGAGTGAAGTTGAATTGATGATGGCAAAGTACTGAGTATCAATTCAACTGTGGATAGGTTAATATTGAAAGGAACAAGAAGTGTGAAAAAATGGGTGGTAAATTAAGAAAGTTGCTGCGTGGATGTTCACTTAAAACAAGGACAGACTGCACAAAGCACATTATAACAGCCAAGAGGAAGATGATGGCCGAGATGGAACATACATGGTGGCCTCACCTCCATTATTGATCCTTTTTCCAACCACAATCCTACAAATCAGTAGGTATTAAAATTATCTTCAACAATTCCTTTCACAATTATTACCAACACATGCTAATCCCCTTGACTTCAGTGAAATGCTAAGATCCTCTCTTTTCGCTCTCTCTCCTCCGGAGCTTCAACTTGAGCCATCTACACACTCTATATAAAGTCACCTCCTTTGATCTCCTTTCAACCAAGTCCTCCAAGCTACCATCTTTCTACACTCACATTGTTAACACTATTGACCCAAGCTTTCCTTTTCAGTTCTGATAATGGCCACTGTCGAGGTAATTCATTTCCTACTAAATGTTTTCTGCTGAGTGATAAGGTTTTTCACTCAATACGAAATTCATTATGTATATATGATATATATAAAGACAGAGAAAGCCCTTTTTAATCTATAAATGCTATCTTGGCAAATTTTGTTTATTCAGTGGGATTGACTAAACTCTCATAGTACAACATAATAGTCATTTACTGTTCATTTCTGGTTTGAGAGAATCTTATTCTATGTTATTGATTCTTTGAATTTGCATGGATCTGAATTTTTGATATCATAGTAGTTTCAGTTTGGCAGCCCTTGCCACTCTTCAGATCTTAATCTGGATGAGACCGAGCGTAGAACAGCATGTTTTACGTCCAGAAACTTGATAGGAATAATAGTAAGTTGATACTTTCAAAAAAACAAAAGAAGAAATAGTAAGTTGTAACATATCTAACGTCGGCCATTAAAACAGTATATGATCAAAAGCTAATTACAAGGAAATCATGGGGACTTATATCCTGCTTACTTATCTGAACAACAACATGAAATTTCAGGAAAAATGCCAAGTTACAAACTTCCAAATCACTGCGTACTTTTCTTTTATTTATTTCCAAAATTACAGTTAAGCATCCCACTGGAATTTAAGTAAAACATTGCGTCTTGCAGGTTGTATCAGCACAAAACGCACTTTCAGGGGAGAAAATCAATGAAGAACCAGCTAAAGTTATAGAGACCAGTAAAGACGTGGAAATCTCTACACCCCCAACACCACAGCCGGAAAATGAGGAGCCTAAGGCAGAAGAAACCGTTTCAGTGACTGAAGAAGCAGTGGCACCGGAACCTGAGCCCCCAGCGATTGAAGTTGAAACAAAAGAGGTGATAGAAGAGGCCAAGGATGTGACAGAAGAGCCAGTAGAAGAGAAAACTGAAGAGGAGGTCGCTACGGAAACACAGGCTGCTGTTGCTGAGAAGCCTAAAGGTGAGTCTCCAAACCATAACGACGTCTAAACATGAAAATGGGTTTATAAAAGTATGGGCTAATTGTATAAATGATTATTTTTAACCAATTTGACAACAGTTGACTTAAGTCATTTTTAATATGTTATTAGAGTCAATTGTTGTCAATTTAAGTGTCCAGGCTCAACAGATTATTCCGATTATTACTGCTTTTATTTAAAATGACAATTAGATGTTTTTTTTAATTGTACTTTCAGTTATAATTAAGCGAATGTTAGAATATCTTATATTAATTAAATATGATAATATTAAATAATTTAAGATTTTATAATTAATAACCGTCCAACTTTCTGAATCTAATAACTAGTAAACTATGTTGCCAATTCAGTGGTTGAAGAGACGGCTAAGCTTTCCGAGTCACCGGCTCCAGGACCAGAACCAGGACCAGAATCAGAATCAGCCGGTGAAGCTCTAAAGGAGGAAGTAAACGTGGAACAGAAGACTGAAGCAGAAGCCCCATCAGAGAAGGATGAGTAAGACAGGCTATGTTGGCGGTGTTTTCAGTGGAAGTTTGTGAAAAGTGGTGGTGCTTGTAGCTTGGATCTGCATGGCAAGTTCCAAGTGTTCGTTACCTAGCTAGTTTGGGTTTCTTTTCAATAAACATGTTGGCTCCAAGGACATGTCCTAATTTGCAGCGATCTTGCTTGCAATTATCACGGTGTGATGTTCTGAGCTGTACAATAAATTCCATGGGAAACTGGTTTGGAACAACTTGTGCTATGTCGTGGGACGTGCCGATGGCTCCCAGTAGTTCTATAAAGTTTGATGCTTGATTTTAATAACGAACGTATATATCATGGTTTGCTTAATAATAATAGCTTGTATTGACCTTTCTTCCCTGATTCCACATTTGCTGGGGCGGAGGTTTAAAGTTTCTAATTGTCACGATCATTAAATTAATCAACATATAATTAAAGAACAAGTGAACTCGTATTAATTATAAATGTTTTTAAATGTTAATGTATGCACAACATCTAATCGTGTATAATTCATTTCATACATCTATTTAATAAAATGTATACTATTTATATTAATTACAATATGATTATAATTATGAAATTGTTATTATATATGTGGTTGTTCACTTGCCCATTATGTGAATTTAATTTATATAATAAATATTAAAATTGTTAAATAATGAAAGAAAATGCTTTAAATTATTAACTATTAAGAAGATCTAACTAAAACTATGTAAAGTTATTTCCAAAAATAATATTGCAAACTATTTCAATATGTATAGTGATTTCACCAACATTTTTAAAAAAGACATTAAAAAATCGTAAAGAAAACGAATAAAATACAAAAGTTTATGTGATTATATTTAATTATGAGTTCTCAAAATTTTAAACTCATGACATTTGTCTTTAGGAATTTAAGAGAGGATCAATTGAGTGTTCTCTAAAGTTTTTTTAGGCAGGTAAAGTTTAACACGTGACACCAATTCATAAGAAATACTTACGTATTCCTTCCCTTTTCAAATTAATAATAATAATAATACAGTTTTAAGTATATAACCAAGGATGATAAACAATTTCATAATTGGAAATAAACCACGCAAAACCTAAAACTATTGTTATTGTTGAAAGGAGAGAACTACATAGTGTATATAATAAGGGCTTATAAGTCCCAAAACAAATAATAATTAAATAAAGCCAATTCATTAACAAATAATGTAAAATAACACGGAACAACAGTTTAGCCTAAATTTGATTTAGTTAATCATTTTATTTGATAGACAAATATAATAGATTTATTAATTTGATAATTGCAATCACATCATTTTCTCACTCGATAAAAGAATTTAACCTTTAATCATAACTTGGATCAAACACCATGTCTCTCCTTTGTTTATTATTCTTCTCATAGTATATAGTTATTTTCTTGCAACAAAGACTTAAGCGACCTTGAAAGAAAAAGGTTAAATTTCTTAGCATTAAAAGAACTTTTAATATCACTTCTCTTTACATATAAGCATAATCCATTCTTTATTTTTCTTTAAACTTTTTTTTTGAAACCTCGTCTCACCCTCACCACTCTCTTCACTTCATTATCTATTTTCTATTTTAATTGGTATTTATAAACTTGTTTTGGTATCAATGATACAAGAGTGATGAGCTTGTCCTCTCACAAAGAACAACTTATTCTTAAAATTATCATAGAAAATCTTTCTATCATAAGTGACAACCTTCTTAATAAAATATTGCTAACTTGCATAGGCACTACATTACAAAGAATTTCATCGTTATATTTCCAAATGAAAAATGAAATTAACACTTATTTAGATACCTTGATAGCCACACTCATTAATGCTTGCAATTTCTATGACCTTAAATGTTTTAAAGTGGATAACTTCATCCTTTTCCTAAATATTGTACTACGTATATTAATATAACTCTCCCCATCAATAGACATATTACACTTTTTATTTCTTATATGAATCCATATTTGGAAGATATTTTTCTTTTGTAACTTTGCATCATCAAGAGAACTTAACAATCTCCATACAACTA
>JANQBM010000009.1:10645100-10656363 GCA_025594535.1 Erythroxylum domingense | reverse complement strand
AGATAGGCTAGAAATTTGTCATGGAATCAGGATTACAAATTAACAATTGAATTATAATTAATATTTGAAAACAACTTTAATTAATTATATTCATAGAATTTTCAAATCATTATTAATCAAGAATAATATAATATTCTCCATAACTACTTTAGAAGACAAACCATTTATTAACTTACTCAGATATCTTCATATAATTCATGTTATAGCTAAATGCTATTGATTGAGCTATTCCAAATAAAATAGGTCACAAGAATCATCAAATCATAATAATTTCTATATGGGATAATTTGTTAATCGTAAGTCTCAGGATTATACAACTAATTAAAAATCCAAAAAAAGATAAGTAATGTTCTATTTAAGATCCTTATTAGCATACCATCTCAGTGAACTTATTCTATAATTAACACTTATGCTTAATTATCTTCATAGTTTAATTTATAAGATCAATTACTTTTTTCATAAAAAATATAATTCATCAATATCTCATCCTAAGAGTGATAAGTACTATTTTAATCTCATAATTATGATCTCATTATAATTTGAATTATATGATTATTATTTTAAGAATATTATTGTTAGTATAGAGTATTAAATATTATATAAAGATAAAGAGTAACATTATTAATTTATTTATTTATTTATAAAATGCAACTAACTTATTGGTTATAAGAGCATAAAGTAACAATCTTCCATTAGCATTACAAATAGTTCTCTATATATTTAATAATATATCCATCCATATGTTGATTGTTTCTCCTTTTGAGATAGCAACTTAATTAGTAATGGATATGTAATATTCTTTTTAGTGGACACTCACTCTAGTGTAATATCTCTCTGATCAATTGAAACTTTCTAGGCATATGCTTAGACAATTGGTAGGACCTTTATTCTTTTGCTTGTATAATAGTGTCATTGTTGTCATAACTCAATACTATTGACTCAATGATGTAAGGAAACATTCCAAGTTTAGTTACACATTTTAAATCCAAATAACATCCTTTATCACCTCAAACAACAATAATGTACTTAAGACTGCTCATAAACTTAACAATAGTTAGTTGTTAAGAACTTTTCCAGTTATTGTACTATTATTTAGAGTGAAAATGTACTTTAATTTGATTTGTTGTCATTATAATTAGACTAAAAAATAGTATCTAAATAACCTTGAACTCTTAATTTAACTCCTTTACCAACCCAAAAAGGCATAATTTGTTCTTCTTAAGTACTTTAAGATGTTCTTTATAGTCATATAGTGATCATCATCGAGATTAGCTTTATGTATGCTCATTATGCTTAAAGTGTAAGGGATATATGACCACACACTAGCATCATTTATATGATTGATCTAATTATTGAAGCATATGAAATATAATCTATTTAATCTCTCTCTTTCTTTGTTTTTGTACACCTATTATTAGAGAGAGAAATCATGTATGAATAATAAACATTATTAGAAGTCTCCACATTAAACATATAAGAAACCTTTTTATTATCTATCTTTATAGATCATTACTCCTTAATATAGGATGCTTTCTCATATCCTTTATGGAGAAGTTCTCAAACACTAAATTTTTATAGATTAAAGCATCAATATATTGTTTCCAATTAGCAATACATCATCCAAATATAGTACTAAAAGATAACTACACTCTAACCAACCTTCTTATAGACCCCAATGATAGATGCATAATTGATCATATTTATAGTCATATTTGATGTATTTTTTCTTGATAAATTTTACTTTTATTTTATATTTGCTACTTAATTTGTTGAAAGTGTGTTTACAGGGTATAATTGCCTTCATGAACTTAAAGGAGAATAATTGGAATGAAAACATAGCATAGAATGAAGATTCAAAGTACAGAAGGGATGAACATCCATGAATAAGCTCATCCACTTCTCTTACGCTGTGCAGATGATATGTGCTTAACTGATTGTATATTTATTCAATAACACTTAATGATTAATGAGCGGAAATACTTAAGATACTCACTTTATTTCATATATGGTTTTAGACACAATTCGAAAGTGAAGGAGCTAAAGTGAGTCAAAAGCACTATATTTGAGCGATTTTTTAAAGATTCACACTCACTTGTCTTCATGGAGCAAGAAGAAGAAGATTAAAAACAAGAAAATGAAAAGAACATGAAGAATGAAAGCTTTGAAGAGCTCTCGGCCAGATCAAATAATTGCACAACCTTGAGCATGTCTCACATCTACGCAATGTCTTGCATGGGCATGAAACCGCTCTCATACCCATGCATAGGTGTGTCATGGGTGTGACACACATCTTATTGTGGTGAGAAAGTGGGCACCTTACCATTTAACCCTAAGTTTTTAGTATAAAGCAAAAGGTGTTATGACGGTCGAGAGTATGAATGTTTTAGTGTCTTCAGCTGGGAAAATAGTGAAGCTTCGAGAGAAGGTGAGGAGAAAGGCAAAACACCATCCATTTAAAGACCCATGGAGAGTAAGCATCCTAATGCCAATTCAAAGGTGGCATCGACGCCGACGACCTGATTAAGCATTTCTTCTTTGTATTTGTTGTTTCTTTCTCTCTTTAGGAAATGATTTTGTTATCTATGTGTATGGATTTGGGTTTTGTGTATAAATGATCATATTCTTGTTATTTTTCGATTATTTGTGTATGAACTCATAGCTAGAATTTTAATATAATTCGTAATTGTTATATTTGAGATTCATTTGTAGTGACTAATGGCTTGTAGTCATTAAGAATAACATAACCTAGGTTAAATGAGCAAAGTGTATGTAGTTGTTGCTTTGATTAATTGGTTTTCCTAATTCGTAATACGACTGCCCAGTTGAATTTAAAGATTGTATCCTAGGTTATTCAATAGTTATGTTTAATTAACGAGTATCTCTTGATTAGACATAACTTAAGGAAAAACTAGGGTTAATAGAGCTTATCGTTAACCTACAATTAATAGTTGCTAGGAGAGGTAAAAGAATAACAAATCAATTAATTATATTCAACTAGGTGTAGGCTGAGATTAAACTAAAGAACCGGATTCCTAATGAATTCACCATTTTCATCATTTTTAATGTTTATTTAATTTGTTATCATTAGTTTTGTTTTGTTTTATTTCTTTATTTTAAACCAAGCCAAAGTCCCCCTATAACCTAAACACCAATTAATTTTTTTTCAACAACTTTACATACACTCTCTAAGGGATAGACATAGACTTACCACTATTACAGTAGTAAGTCTAGTTTATTTTGTATAGTGTTATGACGCGCTACTCAATAGATTTGGGAATTTTGGAGATTTTGAGTTAGGCATAGTTTGATGCACTTTCGTGCATCAGCCCATACATCTCTCAGAACCCTAAAAACTACTACAAAAGGACATATTCAGAGGCAACTGAGAGGAGGATACGTACGAAGGCATTCTGAAACTCTTAGACATGAATCAAAGGGTGATTTTGATCCAAAGAAGTGGAAAACACAAAGAATTCATCGAAAGATCCAAGAAAATACAAGATCAAACCTCTACTTGTAAGAATATTCAATAACATATAATCAGGAAGATTTAGAATTATGAACTTTTTACTTTCTATTTGTTTTTCTTTCTATTATTGTTTGATTTTGTTTCCAATCATGTGTAACTAATTTCTTTATTTAATTATTGACACATTCAAAATTAGTCAATCAAGTTTTTGGCATCGTTGCTCGGAACTTTGATATTAGGAAAGCCTTAGTTTTATTAATCTAGTCATTACTTTATCTTTTGTATACATTGTTTTATTCTTTTGTTTATTTTACATTATTTTATTTGTTTAGTTTGTTTAGTTTATTTCTTTTGTTTTAAACTTAGACTTCAAGTTAGTTTATGACCCAGAGTACATCTGAGAACTTTCTAGATGCCGGTCCTAAAATAAAGAGAAAAATGCAAAAGAATCTTCCTAGGACTAATTTACGAGAGCTTAAGATAGATCGTCGGATAGAAGGCTTTCAAGGTTAGGATACAAAATAAACTAATAACATGATGGACCAAATACAGAAGAGTCTAACAAAATGACAGACCAACCATATACGATGTTCGATTATACTAAGCCAAACCTAAACAGTTTAGAATCTAGTATATTAAGCTCCACTGTTTAGGCGAAAAACTTTGAAATCAAGCCAAGTATCATCCAGATGGTGCATCAGTCAGTCCACTTTGATAGACTACACCCCTATGAGCATATCTCTAACTTTTTAGAGATATACGATACATTTAAGATCAATGGAGCAAATGATGAAGCTATTAGACTACATTTATTTCCTTTCTCCCTAAGAGGAGTGGCTAAGCAATGGTTATATGTGATATGCTAAATTGCAATCGACATGATTGTGTGGGATATGCTTAATCCCTATACATCCTACGCATATGTGCCTTATATTGCAACAAGAATCCCTTTAAGAAGTTAAAGAAAATAGGGGGATTTCATAGTCAAAATCAACACAAGTATGACCTTATTCCATTATTTATAATCTAGGATGGACGGATCATCCTAACCTCAACTATGAAAATCAAGTAAAGCAAAAAGATATCAACCTGACAATTTCAATAGACAACCTCAAGCCCCTATTAGTGTTATATAAGATGCTTTAGTCCAAGTTAATAGTTTGGTATTTTTATTATACTTTTACATCTTGAAAATGGATAGAGATAGTGTTAAACATTCAACTTCAATTTTGTTAATAAGGTTGTTTATGAAGATGACTAAGACAAAAATTAATATCGATAAGGATACTCTTTCTATTAAGTTTGATGGAGCAATAGTGAAGTCTAATATTTTTGAAGTAATGAAGAACCCCATTAATTTTCAATCCTTTTATCATGTGGCTTTTGTGGATTCAATTATGCAAGATATTTTTAAAGAAGAAAGTGTTAATGATGAGTTGGGGTTAAATGCTAAACTGAAAGTGAACAAGTGTTAATGATGAGTTGGAGTTAAATGCTAAACTGAAAGTGAACAAAAAAGTTAATGAAACTTATGAAGTTGAAGAATCATTATTAGCGATTCTAATAAATTCGAAAACTTTTGATGCTAAAATTACTATAAATCATAAGAAAATGTTAGCCTCTACTTCGCAGGCTTCGAAGATAGAATTAAAAGCCATACCTAATCACCTAAAGTATGTCTATTTGGGTGAAGGAGAGTCATTATCTGCAATCATGTCAAAAAGATTGACTACTGGGAAAGAAGAAAGGCTATTAGTATTACTTAAAGAGTACCAAAATTATAATTATATAGAAATTTGAGAAGAAAAAGCCTCATCTAACATAACAATGTTAAATGATTGTGCTTTTTAGGAGGCTACCCAAAATATAAGTTTGTATTAGTTCCGTTTTAGTTATATATAGTTTTTTTTAGAAGTTAGTTTATTAGCTTAAAAGGAAAATAAATCTTAAAATTCTAAAATACTAAATCTCATAAGGCGAAATCACACCTTATGCGATTTAGCTTTTGGAATAGAAAATTCAAAAATACTAACATTCATAAGGTGTGATCATGCCTCATACGTATTAGTAGTCTGTTTGGTTTTAAAGAAATTTGTAATTTTTCTAAAAAATAATTAAAAAATAAAAATAAATACAAAAGCTATATTTTTTGAAAATAATAAAATTAAAATTTAATAATAATTAATAAATTTAATAAGAAAACCTTGATGTCTTTTGTTTCTTTTTAGGCAAATTCATTAAGTAGTAGCCCCACAACATTTAGCAACGACCAACCAAAGTCCATAGCTCTTATCCCACCAAATGCTTCGAACCCTTAGACACTCCCAATCCATAGACACCAATCGTCCCAGCTCTAGTGTGCTACGATCATTGCACCATAGCGCCAGACGCAGACGCAGACGCCGACTAGCCTAGTCAGCCACACATCAGACCAATTCCTGTCCCAACAACGTCTCGCAACAATCCCATCATACCATAGCACCCAGTAATGCATTGCACAACATAGCATTCCAATCCCTCACATTGCACTATTTCCTATCCCAGCAATAACCACCAATGTCCACTAATATTATAATAACGTCCTATTTATTTTCTATTTATTTTTACTTAATTTTTATTAATTAATATTAATTTCTTTCATTTAATTTTAATTTTAATTACTACTAGATTTTTTTAATTACTTTTAAATTAGTTTTCTGTTTATTATTATCATAATTATAGGACATTCAAAAGATACTAATCGGATAGCAATGAAAGGAAAGTCTACGGTGAATCAAACTACACAAAATCAATCCGCCATAGGACCTACCATAAGTACCCCAAGGAAGCATGCTTAGATAGTAAAAAATATGTCTATCTTACCATTAGCTGAATTAGACCTGTGTTGATCTCTCACTTTAAACTTTAAAGAAAGAAAACAATGGTATGCTGCTCTCAAAACTTGGCATATTAATGCAGGTAAGTATGTGCATTATCTTTCCTTATAAGATTTGCATATCAAAGAAAATTTTGACGATTTGCTTACTATAATGAGTTGGAGATATTTTGTGGTGATTCGTTGTCCAATATTTAGTGAATTAACTTGGGAGTTTTATACTACCTTCAAATTTGATAAACTAGATAAGTTTACTTTATGTAGTCCTAATATGGTATGGTACAATTAATAGGTGTCGAATTTAAATAAAGTATCATTCATTTTAATTTTGCCTTAGGGTTGATAAATGAGGAATATGCTAATTCGACTCAATACAAATAGTTTTTTATTGACTATGGTGATTTTGATTCTTTTAGAGTGTGGAAATCAATATTTTCTAACCCATTGGTTTATCGTCCAAGTAAATCTAAGGGTAGTAATCTTAATAAGCTTGAATGGATTTATATACAACATTTCTTGACTTTTAATTATTCTAGAAGGAAGTCCACAATGCGAACTTGCACTAAAGTTAAGTTGTTCTTTGTTTGGTATATGGTAAACAAAGTGCATGTCAATTTAGGTGTTTAGTTGGCAACGTAATTTAACACTTTTATCTCTCCTAACAAGAATTTATATCTTAGTTCCCTTACTACTCATCTAGCTATTAATCTCAATTTGTTTGATATGATTGACAATAATATACATATCGCTTATGAGATGGAACCGTTGGACATGGCTTATTTAAGTAGGATGAGGTTACTCGAGCAATAAAGAAGAACATTTCATTATATACCACATAACCCCCTAAGACAGGTTATCATCAACATAACAAGAGGATTGTGATGTCCTACCATCTATGTGATGTCCTACCATCTATGTGTCTTTCAGCTCTACTAATTCGACATAGGCATCATTTTTGCTAGAGAGTTTGGAACGTAAAATTTCTAAATTGGAGAGGAATTTGGATGCTTTGTTTAATGGGTGTGATACCTCCATGTCTATTGACATCATTATACATCTTATTTCGGATGCACATAACTAAAGAGAGTCATCTACTCTGTGCTTTATTTTTTTTATAATTTTTGTGCCAAAGGAGCATCTTGTGCATACATTGGGACCAATGTATGATTTAGGTGTAGGGGAGCACCAGTATATATTATGATGAACATTGTGATTTATGCTTGAACTCATAAATACTATGAATCATATATTGATTATTCCTTATGATAACCTCATAATTTTTTAATTGTTGTTTAGAAATAATCTCTAAGCTACGACACATTTTTAGAAGTTATAATGCACAAGAGAGATAAGTATGATTAGTGTTTTCATTAAATTACTTTAAGCATCTCATTAGTTTTGTTGAATAAAAGTGTGCAAGAATTTATGTATTTTGATATCTATGTGAGCTTTGAGCTTAAGAGAATTCATCACAATTGTGCTCATACATTTCATTTTGTTGTATGTTATCAAATATAACTTGTTTACACTAGAGCTTGCTCTTGAGTACATGTTGCGACTACATGTTTGATGAATTTGTGCATAAAGATGATAGGGGCACTTATGATAACCATTGTTGACCTAAACAAGCCTAACTTATTTTGTATCCCTAAAAAAGCAATTTGAGTAACTTTTCTTTTCTTGTATATTAACCTTGTTACAAACCAATTTTACCCTTCTTTTGTTAATTTCCTTAATAATTTTGAGCCCTTAAATTGAAGGAATTGTATCAAAATTATTTGCATAAAATTTTAACTATTTACATAAAGAGTAAATTATTTGATTCAAGTTGCATTGTTTTGATTTTTCATTTTTTATAGAATGGGGGAGAATTATAATAAAAAATATCCTCTTTGATGTTCTTGTAAAAATAAGAAAGAAAAAAGAAAAAAGAAAAAAAGATAAGGTGATTGAAAAGGATGCTATTTGAATTAAGTAAGTTTTAGACTAAATTAAGTTGCAAATTATGTAGATAAGTCTGTATTATTTCCTTCAATTTATTTAAACTAAAAACTTCTTTTTCTCATACCTTACCTAGGCTACATTACAACCCTTATCAAGTCCCTTTGATTTACGCATTACGTTTTTTTTTGTAACTCGTTGTGCTTTGATTTGAGAACTTAATGAATCCTAAACACTTTTAGTGTATATAGAGAAATCTATGAGACGGTGTCAAGTCTTGTTTTATTTGATTTTGATGGAATTGATGAAATGTTATGTTTTAATTTTAAAAATATGTACTATGAGTGCTTGTTCTCTCAATTGTTATTTCATCCAAATCCTTTAATATGTATTAGCTTTTCGAATTTTTTGGATAACATGAAAGAAGATGAGAGGTCATTATGAGGATGATTGATGTATTGAATTAATGTACGTATGAAGATAAACATGAGTTTGGTATGGGGGCATTTGATAAAATGTTATTTGATTATGTTAATTAGAATTATCCCTTTTTTGTTATAATATGGTATTTAAATTGGAAAATTAATATTTATTCTATTTTAGGAGGTGATAAGTGAATATTGCATCAAATTGGAACATTATTGGACAAAATCATGAATTTAGGATAAAGTGGACAGACTACTATAATAGAAAAGGCAATATCACGCCTAATTTCATATTCACTTGAAGAATTGGAATTCAATTAGCAAACTTATTTCCATGCCTATAATGTATGGATTTTGATTTGTTTTAGATAGAAATCTTTGCAAAGATAGAAATAGACTAGGATTTGAGTAGGAAAAGAAGACAAAAACACATCCAAAACCATAGATATCATTATATTTTCATTTCTTTGTAGGTTTCTCTAAATCTTTCATCTTTTCTTCTACTTTTAGTGTTAGAATTAAACCCATGTGTGGCTAAATTCAAATATTTTGATTCAAGGAGCTTCAAAACTATAGTTGTAACCTTATGTGGTTTTGTTCTAAGCTTAGATTTTTGTTTGAATTCAAGTATTTTTTGTGTTCAAATATTTCATGAATAATTAATATCAATTGATCTGACAAATTAATTTGATGTTGATAATTCTATAGATATCTATGAATTCAGTGATCTATAATTGTCACGAAAGATTTGTTTACAGGTAACAAATATGTTATTTATGAAGTTACATATTTAACTTATAAGAAATATGAAAACTAAGTTAAATAATTGTAACTATCTCAATTATTTAATTTAGGGTATAGTTTTTTTTCACTAAGCTTATTGAGATCATTTAATTGATATAGGGTGATATCATTCCCAATTAATTGATGATAAGTTTTGGTTTCAATACTAAGTTTGAACTAATTTATTTATGAAAATTTAGGATTTATTATGGCTATCCCAATATATTTTGGGCTAACTACTTGAATTGTGAAAAATATTCTTTTTAGACCTATGATCAATGTTATAATTAAATGAGATCTTTCCCTTGAATAAGAGTTAGATACTGTAGAATTTCTTACTCTTTATATTCATTTGATTTTTTGTTTAATTATTTAATCGATCATAAACTTCTATTTTGTTTTATTAATTGAAATTAAAAAATTAGTTTTTAGTTTTCCTAGGATTTGACCTAGTTTTACGATTGTTATAAGAGTTTCAAAAATCATAATTAATTTTAAAAGCTTGGACAATCTGATCAATTGAAAGTATTGGTTCACCAAACCTAGTTATCATAATAGAAAGCATGAGAGGATGTGGGAGAAACAAGAAGAGAGAGCTTGGTAGAGAAACAAAGAGTTAAAAAGGTTAGGCAAATGCACGAGAGACAAATAGAGGAGAACTGGTAGAAAAACAAAAAGGAAAAATATTGGATAGGTACGACCGTACGAAAGACGTAAAAAGGAGAAGGCTAGGTATGTAATCTGCAAAGTAAGGATTTTTTAATTTTGTGTTTTCTTTTCTAATTATTATTTTAATTTTATGTAAATAATTTGTTTATATAAAAATTATAGTCTTTATATCATTCACATTAAAAATGATGAATTATTTTGAAGAAAAATTAAAAATTGAAATTTTGAACATTTAATTATTATTATTTAAATTATAAATTATAATTATAATTATAAAATTTAATAAGATTTGTGACTTAATTAAACCTATATTATTTCTAGTCTTAGCCTCTAATTTTATATGACAAAGACGAATTTATTTATTTCAAATCACGTAAACTTATCATTTTGATAGTGAGTGTGAACAGTAATCGCCAGAACCCTATAAGCGCTTGGTGGACACTCGCCATGCTTTCTTCTCTTATTACCGCAACCGTCTTCTCCGTTGCAATTTTTTTCTCCGTCGGTTTCTGCTTCTGTCTACCGGCCAGGTGCCGTACCACAGCCTTCTACGTTGCGCCTCACGCTGTAATTCTCCGTTGCCGACGTTAATCCTCATCGGTTTGGGTCAAAGATCTCCATCGATTAGTAGTCACTTCTTATAAAATGCTTCGTCGCAAGCTATTTCTACGTCGTTTAGGGGTCGGAAAAACGACCCAAAACCAACAGCACCATTCGCCACTTGTTTCTTGGGTCACAACCAGCTGTGAATAATAACGCTGGTTGAACTACATGGCGGCGCTGGGTTGATCCACCGTCATCACTTTGAATCGTTATTATTTTTTGATCAACTATTAACAAATAAACACAGTGCTTATTTCAATATGCGGCACGAGTGGGGGACATCCAGTTTCCAGAAAAAGAGAAGACAACATGCCATTCTTGCGATCACAAAATTTAAGTACATGATTTTTCAGAAAAAAAAAAACAAACAAAAGTTTTGTAACCAATTAATAATAATTAAACAATAATAAGTTAAATAATTATAGGAGAATGTTATCCTACACTTAAAAAATTAATCAAAATTAAACGATAAAAGACAAGAATCTTTATTGCCACCTG
>JANQBM010000009.1:10606770-10618903 GCA_025594535.1 Erythroxylum domingense | reverse complement strand
TTAATATCCATATGACCCTTAATTTCTATACTAAATCTTAGTATTGTTAAACCAATGAAATTTTGGGTGATTATGCCACCCTGACTGGTATGTGCTAGAATAAGAATTGTTATCTCCCTTGCCAACTTGTACTCCATTAAAGTTGAATTGCTCCATGTTGTTGTTTTCCCTTGAGAAGCAATCAGCTATAATATAGCTCGCTTGTCCTTATGACTCATATTTATGCTACATTGATATGACTAGAGAGAAAGAGGTGGCTTTCAGGCAATTCAATTGCTTATTTAGGATATCAATCTCATCCTATAATGTTGTCATGGAATTTGCAGCAACAATCATTCCTCCTGGGTCCCAAAAGCTTTATTGCTTTCTACTTCATTTTGATGTCCAAAGATAACTAGTGTATGTCATGTCGTCTAATAGATTGTGTGCTGCTTCAACTATTTTCCTCATGACTGATCCTCTAGTAGCTGTGTATATGGTGCTCCTTATGGATGGATTAATTCCAGTGTACAAAATTTGCGATAGGAATTCGTTGGGTAGGTTATGATGAGGATAACTCCTTTGCAACTCCGTATACCACTCCCATACTTTATATAAAGACTCCCCGTCATTTTGCTAGAAATTGATAATTTCCTTTATTAGTGTTGTTGTCTTGTTTAGAGGGAAATACTTATTTAGAAAAAATCGCACCAACTGCACCCAAGTTGTAATGTTAGATAGATGGAGAAAATTTAACCAGGCCTTAGCTCGATTAATAAGTGTAAAGGGAATGAGCCTCATCCTAACAACATCCTCTGACGTTCAAAAAGTGTCACAAATTTCTAAGAAATTAGATAAATGAGCATTGGGATCCTTAGTGCCTAACTCGTAGAATTGCATGTTGGTTTGCAACATGTTTCGCAGTGATGGTTTGATTTCGAACGTATTCATTAGCATTGGTGGTATGATGGGTTTGGAGTTATGGCCTTATGATGTCGATAAAGGTCTATCGCTCTCCACAATGTATCTCCTCCACCATCGTTCTTTCCACCTATTTTTAGCTTTCAACTCTTAAAATTCCCTATTATTGTCTGGTGATATCCAAGTTGATGTGTCATTTACTTTATGCCCATCTTCTTCTTACAAAAAAAGGTGAAAAACCTTAGACTACATGAATTAAACTAATCACCTCCCTGGAAACGATGCCAAAAACTTGCGCAAGTTTTTGGCGTCGTTTCCAGGGAGATGATTAGTTTAATTCTTGTAGTATAAAACCCTCAATAATCCACAAGTGTATAGGTCGTACTTTGTAGTATTGAAGGTTCAATCCCACGAGGAGGGTACTAGCCTAATCCTAAGTTGTCTAAAGCTCAAAGAAAAGAATAAAAATAAATAAACAATGCATAAGTGACTCCGGAAAGTAAATACTAGAAATTGATTCAAGAATTGTAAAGTGGAAAATTCAATAAGACATAATTAAACTAAGCAGTCACACAGGTAACAATGGAAATCCGCCAAGAGATTTAATCAAGTTATGGGAGAGGGGATTTTACATATCATTAACACTAATCTAACCATTTATGTGTTTACAAGATATTGGTTCTAAACAATCGTAGAGTTGCTTACTCTCTCTCGAGCTATAACCTTTAAACCCTAAATTGTAAACCCTAATTGAATTATGGAACTTGCAATATCTAAATTCTAATTAGTTCTAAAGCTCTCTAATAAACAATTGGGTCTCGCACAGGATCTCTCTCTAGAAATTTACCAACTAGATTGATTAAGTGGTCAATTAGATTACTTACCTCTCATTAATCCTATCTAACCATATTTATCCAGCTCACCCTCTCAATTTGTTTCTAAAACATGCAAATACATTAATCAATCATAACACATAAACTAATAAACATAAAAATAACTAAATCAATATTAACTCAAAGTAAAATCCTGCAAGAGAGTTTAGAACATTATTAACAACCTGAAATCCATTTCCATACGATCCATCTCAACTTTATACAATTAAATGGAAAAGGAAATAAAGAGAAATTAGAATTTAGGCTGGATGAATCAGGAAGGTAGCAGTGTCGAGATACCACTTGATTTAGGGAGCAGTAATGTCAGGATCCACTTTTTCCTCTTTTTTTTCTCTCTCTTCTTTTTCTCCCTCTTTAGGATTTTTGAGAGTGGCTGAATGTAAATCTCCCTTCTTTCTTCTCTTCTTGTTCTTTAAATAGTCTTTTGTGTCTTGGGTAACCCCTAGCTTTTCTGGGGTCTGAAAGGTCCAAAAAGTCCCTCAAAATGTGAATCTTATAAGTATCTGTGCGTCTGTCCGACACAGGCCACGATCGTGGCCTACATCTAAGCCTTTAGTCACAATCATGGCCTGATTTGTTTTGGCCCGAATGTCTCCAAAATTTCTATGTTCTTTGATGTTGACCGTGAAATACTAACAAACACATTAAGGTACCTCAAAAATAAAATATTTAAGTACAAAAGGTTTTACTAACTCATAAAACACTTACAACACAAATAATTAACAAACTAATACAACTCTAACCAAAACAAATACTAAATGATTGAATTAACAGCTAAATGCATATCAAACTATGCCCTGAAACACGATGCAATTTACACTTATTAGTGAGGATATTATGAGAACTTCTCTGATGAAACCTTGTTGTTACTAAACCTTACGATGGTAAACTTGCCTGATATCGTAAATTATGTTACTAGTGGTAAACTTCCCTCTGATCTATCATATCAAAAGTAAAAACTTTTTTTGAATGAATACACTTGATATCTATGAGATGAACCAATCTTATATCAAACATGTGCTGATGGTTTAGTAAGACGATGTGTTCTACATGAAGAAATGTTGGATATATTAACATGCTAGCCACTATGGATTAAACAAAATAGCAACTCAAGTACTTAAATGTTGATTTTATTGGCCACATTTTTTTAAGGACGCTCAAGCTTTCGTGGCATAGTGCGATTATTGTCAATGAGTAGGCAACATCTTTAAAAGAGATGAGATGCCTTTATCCAACATTTTAGAAGTTGAAGTCTTCAATGTATGGGGAATCGACTTTATAGGGCCTTTTCCATCTTCCAGGGGGAACATGTACATTCTAATGGGGGTGGATTATGTTTCTCGCTAGGCCAAAGCCATGGCATCTCCAAACTAATGATGGGAAAGTTGTACAAAAGTTTAGCAAAAGGTTATTTAATCGGTTTGGAGTGCCAAGAACTATAGTAAGTGATGGAAGAGCATATTTCTATAGTAGATCTTTTGATGCCCTCCTAAAAGAAATGGAATCTGCCATCGAGTTACTACTCCTTATCACTCGTAAATGAGTGAACAAATGGAATTCATTAATCGAGAGCTAAAATAAATTCTAAAAAAGACAGTGAATAGCTCTAGGAAGGATTGGGTAATAAGATTAGATGATGTTTTATAGGCTTATAGGACTGTGTTCAAAACACCTATTAGAACGACTCCTTTTAGGCTTGTATATGGTAATACTTGTCATTTGCCTGTGGAGTGAGAGCAACGAGCATTGGGTGATGAGAGCTTTAAACTTTAATTGGAAGCGAGCAGGTGAAAAACTACTTTTGCAACAAAATGAACTGGAAGAGTTTCGCTCCAATGCTTACAAAAATGCTAAACTTTATAAGGAAAAGGTAAAGAGAAGGCACAAGTATCGTATTAAGAAAAAGGAATTTAAGGTAGGAGATACGTTTTTTCTATACAATTCAAGGTTAAGACTGTTTTCAGGAAAGTTGAAATCACAATGGAGAGGTCTTTTTATGGTCACCAAAGTTTTTGATCATGGAGCCTTAGAATTGGAAAACGTAAGCAAAGAAACCTCTAAAGTGAATAGGCATCATTTCAAACTATATCTTGGTGGAGTTATTCCGAAGGAAAAAGAAGTAATCTCTTTCCTTTCGAAAAATTGAACATACTTCCAAAGACACAAGGTCAAGCTATTGACCATAAATTATCATATTTTGTAGTTAGATTTAAATTGTTATATAGTTAGATTCATTTTTAAATTTTATTAATAAGTCTTAATAAGTTGGCATGGGTTGTATTACCAATTCTCTTACTCTCTTGAATCAATTATAAAAAAGGAAAGCAATCTCTATGTTAAGAGGATTTGGTCTCAACACCGTCACCATCACCACCTTAATCATCATGACGGGTTCTACACTCTAACCCTTGTCTTTTATTTTGTTGTTATTTTCAGTAATTCTCATCTTTCTCTTGTTTCGTTAATTCTTATTCCCACCATATGTTTTTTTTTTTGTTCATCCCATATTGAGGGCAATGTGTTGTCCAACTATTGGGAGAGTTGGGTGCATTATAGGTTCTTTTATTTTAATGTGAATTTTGCATGATGTATGTTAGTTTTGTTTAGGATTGCATAGTGTGATTTATGTGAACGTGTCAATGGCTAGGACTTAAAGGAATCGATTTAGCTTTGAACATAGTCTATTAGGTTATGAAGATTTATTAGCTTGTGAAATTAATATTCTAGGTTTTTTCGGTTAAATATGCATGTTAATTAGCACATGATGTTGGTTTGTTCACTTCAGAATTTACCATGTTCATTTATAATCTTATGTCAATCGAATATGTAGCATTGTTAGTATCTTTTCATGAAAATGATTAGCTAAAAAATGAGGTAGGCAATAAAATAATTAAAAAAATGTTTGTTTTGTTTAATAAATAACTATTCTGTTGGCCCTCTTTGAAACAAAACAGGTTATGAATAGAGCTAGTAACCAATTAAGAACAGATGTAGCTGAGTAACTAAGGGCATTCATCATAAATGTTTTCCTTCATGATAAAAGGCTATAATGATATTCCAACCAAACTGCTTAATAAAAACATGGCCCAGTTCAGTAACCGGGGGACATTCATCACAAATGTTTGCCTTCGAGTTAAAAGGCTAGATTCATGTCAATTAAAAGTAACAAAAATAGTGTGTTTATTAATATATCCGACCGATCTTAGTGAATAGCTAGAATTTTCATAAAAAGCTAGTTAAGGATAATTACAATTTTAATTGACCGAATAATTATCAATGTATGTGTGTAAATGATAAAAGTAAATAAGTTTGATATTAAGTTCTTGATTAGTATGTATATTTGTTCCGAAATACTTAGACAGAGATTTCACATGTTAATAAGTTAGAACAACTTGAGGGGTCGTGATTGCAACTAAATTTGTTTCATGAAGTTTAATGTCATTGACCTATTACTAGATATATGTGTGCTTTTTTTTTAATTGTTTTTAGAGTGTTTGTTTTGTTTGTTTTGTCTTTGCTTGAGGACAAGCAAATTTTAAGTTTGGGGACGTTGATAATGGTAGATTGCATAATATTTTGGTGGGTAGTTTAGTATGTGTTTAGTGTTAAATTGAATGATTATTGCAAGTATAGGTTAGGATTATGTTATTTAGTTAGACATTTTTGTTTTGAGTGTTTTATAGGTTAGAGTATGTCATTGAGCTTAAATTTTGTGAATTTGAGGTGTCTTAATGTGTTTGTTAGTGTTTCAGATCAAATATCAAAGAACGAAGAGAATTTGGAGCGAAACAGGAACAAATCGCAGGCCCACGATCGTGACAAAAGCATAGAGGCTCTGTCATAATCATGGCTCCTTCTTTCACTATCATTACAGAGAGTAAAAATCTTGGGCCACAATCATGGTACTATAGACACGATCTTGGCATGCATGACAGACAACACAGACAGTCTCCCAAAAATGAATTATCGAGGGACATTTGGGACTTTTTGGACTGAGGAAAACTCTAGGGTTTACCTAAACTGGAAAATACTACATAAAGAAAGAGAATGAACCCTAAAGGGAGCTCCAACCTCTGCCACTTGGAGAAAGATCTAAGGAGAGAACAAGAAGAAGAGAGAAGGAGAAAGGAAGAAGGAGAAGGGGCTGTAGTGATGCCAACTTCCAGATCTATTCCAACTCTTCCAAGTGACTTTTTATTTCATCTTTATTGTTCTTTCATCTGGATGTATAAGATAGATTTGATAGTGATGGATTTGGGTTTAATGATCATGTTCTAAAATTCTTTAAGTATTTATTCTTAAATCAATATTAATGTGATTTCTTTTGATGTTAATACAATAGGTTTTGTGATTATTATTGTACTTATATGCTTCGCTAACCAATCGAGAGAGTGAACTGATAGTAAAATGATTACATTGAGTGATGAGAGTTGAAAAATCTAATAGATCATGCAAATAATCAAATCGAGAATTTAGACAAAGAGAGATCTCGTGTGAGGACCCAGTTGTCTATTAAATGGACTAAGATTTGTTTGGAATTGTGGGTTTTTTGTTAATTGAGAGATTACAAATTCCATAATTCAATTAGGGGTTATGATTTAGGGTTTAATGATTATAACTCGAGAGAAAGTAATCCACCCTTTAAAAGTCTATGATTGATACCATATTAACTCGAAAGTAATCGTGTTAGCATTTGATGATGGGATAAATCCCCCTTCTAATAATCGGCTAATCTTCCTTGTGTGATTTCCATTGTTAATTTGATGGTGCTCAATTTGTTTTTTTCTGTGTCAATTTTACATTTTAATTCTAATCAATCATCTTCTTGTGTTTACTTTTCTGTGTCGTTTTTATTTTCTTTTTAATAATTCTTTAGGCAACTCCTCTAGGGATTGACACCTCACATACTACACCCACAACCTGTGTGCTTGCAGTATTTTGAGAGTTTTAAATAGATTAAAACTTGCCTCAACATTAACTTCCTTTGACCTATAAAGGGATATGTATAAAGGTGTAAAAACTAGAGTAAAGATGATATAAGAAGATACAAAACATTACTCTATTGATATGAGCTACACCTAGGCTCCTTATTGAGCCCTTTATTGTTTGCAATAAGGATGAATGAGCTCACCAAGAACATCTAAAGGGAGGTGCCATAGTGTATACTATTTGCTTATGACATTTTTTTTAGTACATGAGACAAAAGAAAACCAATCTCAAGTTAGAACTTTTGAGAGATATGCTATAGTCGAAGAGCTTTAAATTAAGTAGGACTAAGACTGAGTACATAAAATGTAACTTTTAGGCCATAGGGTGGCTTTCGATTTGAAATAAAGATTGGTTTAGAAGTTATATCACATAAAGAGTTTTTTAGGTATCTAGGATCTATCTTCCAATGATATGGAGAGATTAATAAATATGTAGTTTACTATGTTAAATCAGGGTGGCTTCAATGAAGGAGGGTATTTTAGGAGTTTTATACGATAAGAAGATATCATTCAAGCTCAAAGGTAAATTCTATTGTTTAATGATTAGTCAGCCATGCTCTATAGGGAAGAGTATTGGCCCATCAAATAAGTGTGCAGTCATAAGCTAATGGTGGTGGAGAGGAGGATGTTTTGTTAGATGTGCAACCTTACGAGAAGAGAAAAAAGTTGGGAATGTAATGGGAAGAGACAAATTAAAAGTAACTAATATTAATGAAATATTAAGAGAGACAAGACTTAGGTGGTTCAAATATGTTAAAAAGAGACATCCTGATGATCTACTGAGAAGATGCGAGAAGATTGTACTTAAGGACTATAAAAGGAAAAGAAGAAGGCATAAGAAGAACTAAAAGAGGCAATAAATAATGATACGGATTTGTTAAAACTTACCTATGACTTAGTCTTCAATAGGAGTCTTCAATAGGAAACTTTTGCATACTAGGATATAGGTAAAGGATCTCACATAAAGGTCCTTATTTTTTTCATAGTTATTTAATCTAAACTCTTGCTTCCCCTATAGTTATTTAGCTTAACAATTTCCTTGTCTATCCTAGTCATTCTCTTACAATGACTTATTTGTTTTATTTATTTATTTTTCTTCATTTTTGTTCATGTATTTATTTACTTATTTTATTTTTTGTATTCTTTTCTTTATTCCATATTTATTTTAATATTTATTTTCTTATTTATTTTTATACTTACATTTGTTTGTATCTGTTTATTTATTTTTGATATTATTATTTGTATCCTCTATTTTTATTTTCAACTTTATTATTGCTTTCATTAATTTTATTATTATTCTTTTTTATTTCTATTTCTATTTTATCTTATATTTTTACTCTTTACCTTATTCTATCTCTATTGTATCATTTATTTTATTTTTATTTGTAAGTATTTAATTATATTATTGTTGTTATCATTATCATTATCCTTTATTTCTATTTTTATTATTAATTTTATTATTTTAATATGTATTTTTAATATTATTATTTATTTTATTTCTATTTTATATTTGACGTATTTTTAATCTTTTTATTGTAGTTTTGATTGTCTTTCCTGCAAACAATTCTCAGAAACTTATTTTGTATTTTTGTCTTTTTATCTTTTTATCTTTTCTTTGTGGATTTGTTGGAATCAACTTCTCTATTAGTTAGAAGTAAGGCTTTGTACTTTTAAACCTCTCTAAACAGAGTCGCAGTGGGACTTCTGCTAGGATGTTGGTGTTATGGTTGTTGCATAGGAATCCATGTATCCAACATATTGTCATGTACTTTCATTAGCAAATTAAAATCTTAAATTATAATTCCATAAAATCAACTACAATAAAATGTGAAAAAATTTAAGTTCAACGCTAGGTTTACTATCATCACTTTCATTATCTTAACACAAATATATAATTAATTTTATCTCACATTATTTTTATGTGCAAAATTAAACTTAATTGTGAATTTGTGAGAACTTATCTCACTTTTCAATTTAAGTATCTTTTTCTTACAAAAATAACAAAGCCAAACAACCACTATAATATGAAAAAAAAAAAACCACATCAGTCACTGCATTTGATCACATTAACATGATAAGTGCAAAAGGCAAACATCATACTAAGACTATTATCAAGTACTCAAACACCTTGCAAATACTTGTCCAACATTTCAAAGAAACAAATAATAAACATCACCCAACAATTAACAGAACTCATTATTAAGGTGATAAATCAACTATATTACAATTCAAATAATAAGACAACTTTAGACAAACTTTAATTCAAACATTAGCTCAAAATTGTATATTTAAAGTATAATCATATACAATGAAGAATCCATTAATAAATATCGCATACCATGTATGTAAACATATCACATAAGTACATAACCTGATATACAATAAATACAACTATACATCAACTATAAAACACACTTATATAAAAACGAATACTCATAAATTATCAATATATAAAGATCAATTATCTTAAATAATGAATTATTATTGTAAACATTGAGTTTTTCTTAAATCATTTGTAATTGGTAAATATTTGTAAGATATGGCATAAAGTCACTAAAATACCAAATTAGAAATACCTCTCTAATCCTCCAAAAGATATCATCCAATTATAGGGATAATAGAATTTAAAGTGTTAAATTTTTTGAGGTGTTTTCAATTCAATTCTTAAAATTTTCAATTAAGTGACCAACCTTTTATAATCTTAACAACTCAATTCAAAACAGTTGTTTTGTTAGTATTTTGTCAAATTATTTAATAAAATCTTTTTTGTCCGAGACATGTAGGTGGCAATATAGAAAATTAATTTTTAACTAATCATTTATATGGACTACACATGGATAATTAATTTTCTACTAAAACACTTACATATTATAGATAAAAACATTCATTAGAAAAATCAAAAAATACTAAACAAAACTAATGTTTTAAACTGAATTGTTAATGTTATAAAATGTTAGTCACTTAATTAAAATTTTTAAAAACTTGGGTACTAAATTAAAAAAAGTTCAAAAATTGAATACTTTAAATTTTGTTATCCCTCAAATTATATCAAAATTCCCCACCTTACCATCTCTAACAAGACCACCAAATTAACTTTATACAAATCATAAAAAAACTCTTTCCTGGATAGCAAGAGTATCCTTTCCAACAAAGTGTTATGTGGCAATTTTGTTCGTTATATAAAAAGGTGGATACATAGCTATCCAACAAATATTGATTTATTGATAGTGATATATATCAATAACAATAACAGTGTTCCAATAGAAATCTCACTAAAATGCAGGGTCTAGAGAAGTCTAGTAGTTCCAGTCTTACCTCCAATTATTAAAGAGGCTATTTCTAATAAACTCACAGAAAATAATGAAAAATTTTAAACGATTTAAAAAGAAAAATAATTACTAAATACGTAAAAAATAATTGCATAAATAAATAAAATATCTAAAAGTAAAAGTAAAAATAAAAATAAAGTTAAAAATAATTATAAAAATAAAAAATTCAAAATTAAAATAAATTAACAAACAAGAATGAAAACAAGTTAGTAAATAAAAAAATAAAAAAAATCTAAAGTGTTAATACTACTAACAAAGGTAAACAACAATAAACATAACATCTTATTAGAAATTCTACAGAGATGCAGGACTTAGGGAGGTCTATAAGTATGTTGATAAGTTTTATATAGAAAACTTTCAGTACCGTAAGTATATGAATCGTAACTTGTAGTACTAAAGGTATTGTTCCCGCGAGGACTAATTAGACACCTAGCAACTTGAATCAAAAATTTTGTTTAAGGTATTAAAAGATTGATCGAAATAAAATAAGTTACTAAAATTGAAATAACTAATAAAACAAAAAAATTGAATAATTGAGCTGCCAATAAGAATGAATATGATCAAATATGAAAACATAGGCATTATTCTATCCTTATTTTGTCTCCCTTTATCTTGTTTATCCAATTATGCTTGATTATAGATATCTTAAGGTTTTGATTACCCTATTTTGAGATATAATCTAGCAATTCCAATTGAAATCGATAATAATAGAATTGCAGCCTTTTAATTGGATTTAAAGCAATCTTAAGGACAATTAATTCACAATTAAGATCTCTCTTCATTTTTCAATAACCCGATAATTGCAGGTCTATTAAGCTACCAACTCTCGTTGCGCAACTAAACACAAATAGCTTGATTAACTCTCTCGATTTATTACTAAGTATAAGCATGACAATTATCACAAAGCATTCATACATGTATTGAAATTCACATAAATAAAGTTTAACAAAACAGAACAAGAACATTCCCTAATATGGATTTAGGAACCCATAATCATGTTTAACATCATAATAATCCAAATAGACATCTAAGACAATGAAATATATAAAGAGAAAAGAAAGAAAAACTAGTTGGAGTTTTGATCTGGAAATTTGGAATTTCTAAAGCTTCACTTAATGTCTTCTCTTGATCTTCTTTTAATCTAGTGTTTACTGTAATTTTTTGTTGTTCTTCTTATCCTTATATAGCTTTTGAGGCTTTCAGAGTTGTTTCTAAGTTTCAAAATTGTCGTGAGCTGGAGAGACAACTTGCCACAATTTTAATTGTGCCATGATTCCCAGCTTCTATTAAGGTCATGATAGAGGCCTCATACAACATTTTTGGCAAGCTAGGATCTACGCATCCAAGACCTCTTTTCTTCATAATTCTATTTCCATACACTCATAAATAAATCTAACACCTCTTGAAACATAAATTACGATCAAATTCTTGCTCTAAACTAATAAAACATATAAAAACACTAACAATAACAAAATTCTATACATATGATAATCATCTAAGAGAACACTTAAAAATATAGTTAAACACCCAGAAAACATACTATAATTTACACCTATCAATATCCCCATACTTATACCTTTGCTTGTCCTCAAGCAAAACTAAAATCACAACTAAACAATACACATAAACACATAAACACACAATCATGCAATTATGCAATATGCAGTAATGAGACAATGACATCAAAGCAAAGTGCCAACATACTAACTCATTCCTTTCATGTTTAAGTGTTTTGACTTGAATATACATATCAATCAAAATATTAACATCATATTCTTAAATCTATGGCACTTATAAGCACGTATGTAACATCCCGTTCTCATATTAAGGGTTAGGACCCGAAATTTCAGTATATATGAGCTCAAAGAGATATTAAGGAAATGCATTTTCTTGCTCATGCATAATGTTAGTATATATGCAAATAAATATTGAATGTTTACACTTAGAAAAAGTGGTACATGCATTCATTGACAACTTCCGGGTATAATTGATGTTAAATGTGATTTTATTGAAAATGAGAAGT
>JANQBM010000009.1:10574950-10588468 GCA_025594535.1 Erythroxylum domingense | reverse complement strand
GGCGCCAGTTTAATCACCAAATCTCCTTAAAACATCTAGAAGTGATGATATCACTATAAACTCTTTATTTAAGTGAAGGTTCCCTGATACATGTTTCAATTAATAATTCCGACATGAAGACACTGGATTAATACTATGTAAAAATTCATTCCGATCATATCAAGAATTATAATCAAACACATACGAGTTCACCTCTAATCAAGATTATGGTTCATAATAAGCGAATGCGTAAGTTGTATGTTTGAAAATTAAAGTAACAACCCACTTTATTCTTAAAAACATACTTGATTCTAGATTCATTTAATAATTCCATTATCGATCATCAACTACTATCATGATATGAAACTTATCATTTCGTGTAGAGTGAGCTTGGGTTTGCTCATCAACCTAACTCTAAAAGAACTCTAGTTCTTGCCATATCAATGGAAGATGTAAGTCCTAATATTTTGGTTGATTGATTTGTCCTTTGGTCTCATCAGTACTTGGATGATATTGATTATGTATATAACATATACGTTTAGTTTATGGATAACTTAATTAAATTGAGTCTATATCAATAACTACCCTTAAAATGCAGCTAATGTATGTATCACGCAAAGGAGGTTTAAATTTATGTTGTGACTTGACTATGCATCTAAAGTTCATGATTCGAATCAACTCTTGAACCTAATGGGGTACTAGTGTTAGTCTTGGTTAATCCGAATTATGAATGTAATTCGATTAAGAACCCTAAAATTTAATTATTTTGATGTCCAGATTAAACACTTTAATCCTAGTTCATATGCCTTTATCTAGTCACACTAGAAATGCTATACTCTAATTGGATTAATTCTAAATTAATCCCTCGGGTTTCCAAAATTTCTGTATACCAATTAGTCCTTTATAATATCCCTAGGTCATCTCAAATTTATCTAAACAATTTTGGCACTAGCTAAAATTATCTTGATAGCCAAAATTGTCAAGATAAATAAGTTAACCAACTAGACACTAAAAAGACCGATTCAATGTTCGAAAATTTTTCGAAACCCTAATTTCAAGCTCATGCTTTTAATCATGTTATTTTCATCAAAATGATACATTTCTTATCACATAAGAACCTTATTTAGGTATCATAACCGAAATACATACATTATAAGTCATTAAGTAAGTCAACTCGAACTTTCAAAAAGTTGACCAATGTTGACTTTGACTTTATTTATTAGTTGAATCAAATTCAATTAATTCTGGAAAAATTCCATAGTCTTATACACATTCTAAGTGTGTCTAATAATAAATTCCAGAAACTAATTCCTAGGATTTATTTATTAAAAATTGGAATAAGCCAACACATCATATGTGTATGATACTTGTCTCATTACTCCTAACACTAAACAAACATTACATCATGCATGTATAAGATAACCACTTTAACAATAAGTTTCATGCATCTCATATAGGTTGCAACATCTCATTTTTCATATGCATGCGTAAAATTTATAAAAACAAATTTTAAAAAGATTAATATGAATTTTTCATGTCTGCATGTTCATCACATTTCCAAAATTTCCAGAACTTCATACGTGCATCAAGCTGAAACTAAACTTGTAATAAAATAGCAAATGACAATTAATTGCATTGTTATTTTAAAAAAACATAATATAACATCTATAAAAATTTTAGTGAAATAAAAAAAGAAATTTTTTTAAGAATTAATACGAACTTTTCAAAGTCAGCATATGCAATCAGTTTCCCAGAAAATCTCATGAAACATCATATGAACAATCTGGACGTAAATTTGAAATAAAATAGAAAGTTATATTCAATTGCAATATCCTTTTACATGAACATAACATAACATTTTATAAACATTTATTAGAAATAAAAATAGAAAAAAGTATTTCTAGAATTTACACAATTTTTTCCAAAACAACACGCAAGTCAGTCACAACTCAGCAAACACTTTGCACATGCTAATACATCATCTATTACATGCACAAACCTTGCTCTGATATCAGTGTTGGGTAAGCTATGGTTGCATGCATCACATGCATACAGATGCAGCGGAAGTGACGAAATCAAGATTTCGACACCATGTCAACCTAAAAACCACAAAATCTCACTTGCATGCAAGGATATGTAAAAACACATGAAATAACAAAACTTTTTACCTTGTATATCTCCCCCTTTCTTATTTCTTCTCCTTGTTTGGGTTGTTGCAAACATCAAACCTTTCCTTGATCACGCAAGAACACGTAAAGAAGGAACTTTAAACAATGTGTAAGGGTTTTAGCATACCAAACTTGATGAATTCAAGTAGATGTTCAATATGATACAAGATAGATCAAGGTTATCTTGCATGCATGTTGATTTATACAACATTTGCATAAATTGCAAGAAGATAACTCAACAACTCTTCTCACTCTCTCTAAAACACTTCTAGAACCCTTTCTCTATCACTTAACTATGTAAGAAGTGAAAGTTTTTTGTATACATAAGTGAAGAACTCATTTATATATCATTTCGGGGCCTCTGTCAAGATCGTGGCCTTGCTGGCCACGATCGTGGCATGTCTCACCTTAGGCCACGATCGTGGCCCTATGATGCACGATCGTGTCTTACTTAAAATAGGACATACACACTTGTTTTTCATCGGATCTTTTATGTGTGTGACCCATAGGTTCTTGGCTATTTTAGGCACTTGAATTAACTATAATTCAAACATATAATGATGCCTATTTGCTGGAATATAAGTGGATTAACACATAAACTCTTTGATAGTTAATTATCCAACTTATGAACTTTTCCATAGACAATTACTGTGCAATTCGTCCTTTTACCATACTATACCCCACTTGGTTCGGAGTATGGGATATGTGTCAACTCCCAATAGACTGACTATGTTACATCTAGTCTAAGTGATGTTAGTTCTTTTTCTGGGATCTCATTACTCACATGTGTCATTGAAGACCCTCTTCATGACAAATACCTGTTCTGGTCAGAGACTCCCGAGTAATGACCCCAACAAGAGACCATGGGTATCATCTCCTTCTTTCCAAAGTGGCAAATCCTTTATGGGCCACCTAGTTACTGTCAAACATAAATAGCTGTACCTAATCACCACCCCAAGAGTGACCTCGTCTTGAGGTAATAAGGAATGGTGTCAAAGTATAGGATTTATATCTAAGATATCCTTGAATACCTCAAGTTTAAGGATATTTTCACCAATGCTATGATGAGATTAATCATTGACATTCGATATATCATCCATATGATAATCTTATAGCGGGTCATCTGATGTACTTAGTACCCTTAATAAGCATCCATATATTAACTCTAAACATCTCATACTTATAGTTTATGAGATCCACTGCTTGATCAAATCAAGGAGTACAATATATGCTAGTCTTTTTGAATTAATAATGTCCTATCTTATTAATCCTATGATTAGGGATTGTTTAGATACTAACATAATTGCATATAATAGGAATCTCATTATTATGATCACATCATGATTTCCTTCATGCTATGTTTTGTATCATAGACTTCATTAATTTGATTCAAGATCAATATCAATTCATATATATATATAAATGAATATCAAATCACTGAAAAAATGCCTATTTGCTTTATTAATCAAAATAAAGTTTGTACAAAAGTGCTAAAGGTGGTTGTCTTTAGAGCACTACTCTAACAAAAACATACAAGTTAAGCATACGTTTATTATGGACCACAATCTTCATGAGTGGTGAACTCATATGTGTTTCATTAGAATTCTTGATATCATCAGAATGGATTTTTACAAAGTATTAATGTAGTGTCTATATGTTGGAATTATTAATTGAAACATGTATCAGGGAACATTCACTCAAGTAAAGAATTTATAGTGATATCATCACTTCTTTTATAGAGATTGGTGATTAAACTGGCGCCAATAGTTTAATGGACTAGCTACCATCAAGTCTTGACACCATACAGAGTAAAACGAGAGATCTAGAAGGAAAAACTAATATAAGGGCAAAACGGTAATTTTACCCTTTGTTGTGCGGATGGCTATAATATGGTTCATATTAGAGTTTGCAATTGGACATATTAAAGCACGTGTTCTCACAATATTTAGTAATTCAAGAGTTGAACTAATTGTGTTTAGAGGAATGACATTTAGTTAATAAGCTAGAATTAATTCTAATGAGATTAAATTAATTATGGACTTATTGGAGCTTGAATTATCTAAGTCTAATAAGATTCCCCATTTGACTTCAAGGAAGGTTATCAAGCTAAGTAAGAAATATAAATGAAGTTTTTAAAGCCCATGATTGAGTGTTGGGCTTGTACTAATTAATGGTTAATTAGAAGCCCAAATGAACATTTATAAATGGGTTAGGCGTTGGTTTAATTTGATTAATTAGATTATTCAAATTAAAACAAAATTATTAAAGATAAATAGAGATGCAATTTCAATTTTAATGGGTAAATGTGCAGCTGCACATTTAACATTAGTTTGCTACATTTACGATGTCTTTTAACATGCTTTATCATCATTAAATGGAGTAATAACCTTATCATTAAATGGTTTAATAGTGGTCTTTTAATGATAGTATGTAACCTATTAGCGTTCATTGGATTAAAGAATAAAGAGGTGCATTTGATGGAGCATCTTCCTTCTTTCATCATCAAAAAACGAAATTGGTATGTCACATTTAGGTTAATAGTCTTTTCATATAGCCATCTTAAAGACAAATGCGAAGAGTCTGATTTATTTACTTCTTTATGATTGATTAAAAAAGAAGTGATGCATTCGATGCAAAATTTTTCTTTCCTTTGAGATTGACATGAAATTAAGAGGGTGTAAGAAAGGGTTCTTTCATTATTTTGAGTCTCTCTCTCCTATCTTGCATGGTGAGCTGAAAATTGCATCAGGGTGTCTCATTTGTTAGCTACTTTATTCTAAAAGAAATTTCCTCCAAAGTTTTCTTGTCCTTTCCTACCAAAGCAACTTGTTAACCAAGTTGTCCAAGAAGAACAAGTGGTAGATCGGATTAGTTAAGGATACAATATGAAGAAAAGGGTACAATAAGGTGAAGAGGATACATCACCTAGGGGAGGATACATTGCAAGGATAGAATAGCACAGAGAGGAGTTAAAGTTGTAGCGACAGAGTCAGTAATATTTTCCATCTTGTAATTATGAAAATATTTTTCCTTATACCATATCATGTGTGGCTATGCATGTTGATTTGGATATATTGCTTCTGCTGAAAATTTGATTTCTAAACAGTTTTGAAATCAACTGTTTCTTCTAAATCGATGCATGTTTTATTTTCCGATCCAACAATTGGTATCAGAGCCATTTTTATTATACATGATTTCTGTTTCTATATTTTATGCATGGGTTGGCAATCATTTTTGTATGCTGCAATTTTTTATGTGATAGAAATATATATGGTGTTTGTTTTGCTCTTTTGGTTGTCCATAGATTCTATAGTTACCTTGTAAGTTTTGTTCATTTGGTTTTTAGTAAAGAAGGTGGCATATCATCGTCATGTTTCCTCCTCGGTTTCATCTTTATGTTTTCTTTGATTATGTAATGTACAAAATCACGTAATGAAGAAGATGAAGAAGCCATCAATGAAGAAATGAAGACGCAAGGTATCAGTTTTGTTTAAAGTGTATTGGCAAAGTTCCGGTTGTTAGAAAACCAAAGTGCTGGAATTTTGTGTTTACAAATTTTTGATTTTATTACATAACAAGTTCTGGTTTTAATTTTAAAATAAGTAATGTTTTTTTTGTTTCATATGGAGAAGTTTTGATTTTGATGGAAAACAAGTGCTATTTTCTTGTTTCATATGGACAAGTTTCGGTTTTGATAAAAAACTAGTGCTGGAATTTTTGTTTTCAAAGTGGCAAATTCGTTTTCATGAAAATCAAAACTTTGTTGAAAAAGAAAGGCTATTACATACTTTTTACCAAATGGGCTAGGTCATGTGAGTGAAGAGTTCGAAGCAAAAGATCCAAGTCAAAGAAAAATATTTTGTACCAAAAAAGCATGTAATTTTTTTGTGATTCTAGGATGGACAATCAAATGTGGCTTATTACTTCATGTGATGAATGGATAAATGAATGCAAATAATATGTGATATTATGTGATTGCATGTCATTTAAAAAATTGCCAACCCTATGCTTTGCTATGCATTCATTATGTACGAGATATATAAGGAAAGAATATAGGATGGTTAATAAATTGCATTTATACAAGATGGTATTTAAAACTTAAATCCCAAAAAGATTGAGTGAGAAAGGATGCTCATGTGAGAGTCCACGGTCTCCAAATGATGGCCCCTTTGCATGTGGTGAAGTGTTACTCCCCACTGGAGTGCATGAATCCTAGATCTTGCATGGTTTGGGTCTCCTTAAAGTTAAGTCCATTTATTGGTAGCAAATGTGACCTCCTACCGAGGCATGGTTTGTAAGTACCTTTAGTGGATGAATCAAATGGTTACACACTCAACATATTTTATCAATAACTTGCCCACCGTAGCTTTGTTGGTAAAAGTATGGATCAAATTATGAAGCTTCTTTAAAAGTTAAGTATGAAGATGATTGGTAGTTTTTTTAGTGGGAGGGTCTTAGTTTTTCTTTTAATAGATAAGATGGCACACTGTCACTTAGTCTGTTATAGATAAGAAAAATAACCATCGTATTTAAATTTTTTTAATTTTTGTTAAATCTACCATCATGCATACATGCATCATGATTTTAGACAAAGTTCTAATTATGTTGACTAGTTTGCTCATGTTTTAATAATTTATATTTTCAGACATAATCAACCACAATATTAATCCACTCACTTTTCTTTTGGCAAATAACAAATTGGAAAATGGAGAGAATTTTAATGATTAGAGTGTAACCTAGACATTGTTGTTCAATATGAATGTATTTCATAGGTATTAACTGAAAATAAGCCTGCACCTTCGGGTGGAGATTTAACTCCTGAGCAAGTCCAACAATATGAGCATTGGCAGAGATGCTTGGGACAGATATGGATGCGGTTACTGAGGCTGAGATGATTGGGGTAGATATGGATGCGGACACGTAGATGGTTATGATGATCAATAGCCTAAACTCTTCTTTTCAACAATTTAAGTTGGACTATGAGCTTAACAGCAAGGATTACACCTTGAGTGAGTTAATGAATACCCTCCGGAGCACGAAGGAGATACTGAATATCAAGGCTCATAGTCCAGAAGCTAATGTAGCATCTTCTTCTAAGCCCAAGGGTAAGGGCAAGCAAAAGAAAAAGGGTCCAATGAAAAAAAAAGCCCAAATAGGGGTCAAGGCCTAACCCATGGAAAAGAAGGCTAAAGCAGACACCAAGGGAAAATGTTTCCACTGTGGTGAATTGGGCTATTAGAAAAGAAATTGTGTGGTCTACCTTGAGTCCCTCAAAAGCAAACAAGGTATGGGTTTCCTAAGTTTAATAGGAACTAGAAATGTGGCAAATTTATCTGATTCTTAGATATTAGATTTAGGAGTCACTAACCATGTTTGCAATTCTTCGCACGGGTTCCAGGAAAGGAAAAGACTACCTAAAGGCTAGTTTCAAGTCAAGATAGCAGATGGATCCTATGTCTCAGCAGAATCAGTGGGAGTAGTTGTCTTGGATTTTACTAGTGGTTATAGGTTATATTTAGAGGATGTTTATTATACACCAATGATTGCAAGGAACATTATTTTTGTTTTTTTCTAATAAAATTTGGTTATTTCCTATATTTTGAAAATTTTGTTTCAATATATGAGAATAAGGATTTTTTTTATGATGCGATAATCAAATAGGGATTGTTCTTTATAGGGCCTATGACAGACTCACTAAACAGAGTTGATAGAACCAAGATAATCTAATGTCTTTAGCATTATTTCAAAATATCTGTGGCACTTAAGAATGGGTCATATCAATCAGAAAAGGCTTGACAGGTTAGTAAAGGATGGGATCCTTATAGGCTTGGATAATGATCCATTACCCCTGTGAATCTTATATTGAAGGAAAAATGGCTAAGGCCTCATTTCTTTTTAAAGGAAACAAATCTGAATTCACATTGAACTTGGTACATACTGATGTGTGTGGGACTATAAACGTACAAGCTAAAGGAGATTATGAATACTTCAAAACCTTTATAGATGATTTCTAAAGACATGACTATTTATATTTGATACGTAAAAATAGTGAATCATTTGAAAAGTTCAAAGAATTCAAAGCTGAAGTTGAGAAGCAATTAGGCAAGCCATTAAAAAAACTTTGATCGGATCGAGGTGGTAAGTACTTATTTGGGGAGTTCTAGCAATATTTAATTAACAATGGAATTGTTTCCAATTTGTCAGCTCCTCAAACACCTCAACAGAATGGTGTAACTGGGAGGAGAAATAAGACTCTATTAGAAATGGTAAGATCAATGATGTCCTACGCTAGCCTTCTAGAATCGTTATGAGGATATTCCATACAAATGGCAACATATCTTCTTAACTTTGTTCCATCCAAATTGGTGCCTAAAATACCAAGGGAGTTCTGGACTGGTTGAGTGCCTTCATTACGACACTTAAGGACTTGGGGCTTCCCTGCCCATGTTCTAAATCCATAAAGACAAAATCAAGTTCAGAAGTATGTTTCTTTGTAGGATATCCTATAGGAACTCGAAGATACTATTTTTACAGTCCTTAGGATAGGAAGGTGTTTGTATCAATAAATGCAACCTTCTTAGAGGAAGAGTTTGTGAGAAATCACAAAGGAAGAAGTGAAGTAGTACTTAAAGAGTTAGCTATTTCATCCAAACCAAGAGTTGGCTATTTCATCCAAACCAAGAGTTGATTTGGATATAGCAGAACAAGATGTCGAAATGGATTCAAGAGTTGAATCAAAAGAGCAACCTAAACATCAAGTTGTGCTTAGACGTAGTGGAAGGGTTGTTAGACAACCAGATAGGTATCCAGGTCTAGGAGAAGGCATTATAGCCATCTTAGACTAAGAAGAAATGGATCCCATTACTTATACATAGGCTATTAATGATGTTGATGCAGAAAAATGGCTCAAGGTGATGGAATCAGAAATAGATTCCATGTACAATAACAAAGTCTAGATCCTTGTAGATCTACCACCAGGTATAAAAGCCATAGGGCGTAAATGGATCTACAAATGGAAAAGAGAATCAGATGGAAAGGTAGAGATCTTTAAAGCTAGATTGGTAACTAAGGGCTATACTCAAAAAGAGGGTATAGACTATGAGGAGACTTTTTCTCCAATTGCCACCCTTAAGTCAATAAGAATTCTTTTGGCCATAGCAACCCACCTTGATTATGAAATATGGCAAATGGATGTCAAGACTGCATTTCTTAATGGGGATCTTAAGGAGACCATTTACATGGCCTAACCATAAGTTTTTGTTGAACCAGGTAATGAGCGTAAGGTATGAAAATTGCAAAGGTCCATTTATGGACTTAAACAAGCATCTAGGCCTTGGAACATTAGGTTTGATAAGTCTATCAAAACCTATAGGTTCATACAAAACCTAGATGAGCCTTGTGTCTATAAAAGGATACAAGAAGGAAAGGTTATATTTTTCTAATTCTATATATTGATGACATTCTACTTATTGGGAATGATGTAGGAATGTTATCTACGATTAAGGGATGTCTTAACGAATAGTTTTCAATGAAGGAATTAGGAGAGGCTAGCTATGTTCTAGTGATCAAACTTATAAAGGATTGTAAGAACAAACTGATAGCCTTGTCTCAACTAAATTACATTGAGAACATGCTCAATAAGTTTGCCATACAAGATTCCAAGGGAGGTTTCACATCTATTAGAAATGGAATCAATCTTTCAAAGGAGTAAGCACCTAAGACCCAAGAGGAGGTCGAATGCATGCGTAACATTCCATATGCTTTGACAACTGGAAGTTTAATGTATGATATGCTTTGCATTAGACTGGATATCTATTATGAAGTGGAACTGGTAAGTAGATTCCAGTCTAATTCAGGAATGGAGCATTGGACTACGGTAAAGTGTATACTAAAGTATCTTCTTAGGAAGAAGAACTCAATGCTTGTTTACTCTATAAGTAATCTTATTCCGACAAGATATACGAATTTTGATTTCCAATTAGATGTTGATTCAAGGAAATCAACTTCCAGTTCTATATTTGTTTTAGGAGGTAGATTCATAGTCTGGAGGAGTATCAAACAATCTTGTGTTGCTGATTCGACTATAGTGGATGAGTATGTTGTTGTTTGTGAAGCAAGAAAAGAAGCAATCTAGCTCCATGATTTATAAGTGGTTTCTGAGGCAGAAAAGGCCATTACACTTTATTGTGATAATAGTGGGGCAGTTGGTAATTCTAAAGAACCTCAGAACCATAGAGCTGCCAAACACATTGAGTGAAAGTATCATTTTATAAGGAAGATAATACAACGCAGAGAAATGAAAGTAGTAAAGATTCCTATGAAGAAAAACCTTACTGATCAGTTTACGAAGACACTATCTCAAAAAAAATTTGAGGGTGACCTAGCAGCGATGGGAATGAGTGATATGTCAAACTTGCTTTAGGGAAAGTGGGAGATTGTTGGAGTTATGTAAATATAGTGCCCTGGAAAGCAAGTATATTTACTCATAACTTATTTTTCTTCCAGTTTCCTTTGTAATGAAAATATTTATTAATAATAAAACAAAAGAGTTTGGTTTTTATAAGCATTATATATCTAGTCATAAGGTGCCGAGATTCTTTTGTAAGTAATATACATATACATAGAGATGTATGGGAAACATGTATATTATAAGAATCTAAAATAATGGATTCATAGTTGAATAATCAAGTTAGTCACTTGATTATGGTTTAGACTGTATTGTTGTGATTTATCTCCGTATAAGTAAAAGAGTTTACTTCAAGGGACTGATGAGTTTCATATCATGACAGTAGTTGACTATCGATAATGGCACTATTAAATAAATCTGGAATCATATATGTTTATAAAGAATAAAGGGGACCATTACTTTAATCTTAAAACTATTGGGTTAGCCATGGTTGCATACATCACATGCATGCAGATGCGGCGGAAGTTTCGAAATCAAGATTCCGATACGATGACAACCTGAAAACCATAGAATCTCATATGCATGCAAGGATATGTAAAGAACATGAAATAACAAAACTTTTTACCTTGTGTATCTCCTCTTTTCTTGTTTCTTCTCATTGTTTGGGTTGTTGTAAATACCAAACCCTTCCTTGATCACCCAAGAACATGCAAACAAGGAAGATGAAACAATGTGTAAGGATTTTAGAAGACCAAACTTGATGAATTTAAGTAGATGTTCAATATGATACAAGATAGATCAAGGTTATTTTACATGCATAATGATTTATACAACATTTGCATAAATTACAAGATGATAACTCAAGAACTCTTCTCACTCTCTCTAGAACACTTCTAGAACCCTTTCTCTATCATTTAAGTATGTAAGAAGTGAAAGTTGTTCGTATATATGAGTGAAGAACTCATTTATATATCATTTTGGGGCTTCTGTCACGATCGTGGCCTTGCTGGCAACGATTGTGGCATGTCTCGCCTTAGGCCGTGATCGTGGCCCTATGATTCATGATCGTGTCATGCTAAAATAGGCCATACACACTTGTTTTTCATCCGATCATTTATGTGTGTGACCTTTAGATTCTCGGCTATTTTAGGCACTTGAATTAACTCTTATTTCAAACATATCATGATGCCTATTTACTAAAATATAAGTGGATTAACACATAAACTCTTTGGTAGTTAATTATCTAACTTATGAACCTTTCCATAGACAATTGACGTGCAATTCGTCCTTTTACCATACCATACCCCACTTGGTTTAGAGTATGGGATATGTGTCAACTCCCACTAGACTGACTATGTCACATCTAGTCCAAGTGATGTTAATTCTTATTCTGGGATCTCATTACTTATATGTTTCATTGAAGACCCTCTTCATGACAAATACTTGTTCTAGCCAGAGTCTCCCGAGTAATGACCCCAACAAGAGACCATGGGTATCATCTCCTTCTTTTTGAAGTGGTGAATCCTTTATTGGCCACTTAATTACCGTCGAACATAAATAACTGTACCCAATCACCACCTTAAAAGTGACCTCATCTTGAGGTAATAAGGAGATGACGTAATAAGGAATGGTGTCAAAGTACAGGATTTATATCCAAGATATCCTTGAATACCTCAAGTTTAAGGATATTTGCTCCATTGCTATGATGAGATTAATCATTAACATTCGATAGATCATCCATATGATAATATTATAGTGAGCCATTTGATGTACTTGCTACCCTTAATAAGCATCCATATATTAACTTTAAACATCTCATGCTTACAGTTTATGAGATCCACTGCTTGAACAAATCAAGGAGTATAATATGTGCTAGTCTTTTTGAATTAATAATGTCCTATCTTATTAATCCTATAACTAGGGATTGTTTAGATACTAACATAATTGCATATAATAGGAATCTCATTATCATGATCTCATCATGATTTCCTTCATGCTATGTTTTATATCATGGACTTCATTAATTTGATTTAAGATCAATATCAATTCATATATATATATATATAAATGAATATCAAATCAATGAAAAATTCCTATTTACTTTATTAATCAAAATAAAGTTTGTATAAAAGTGCTAAAGGTGGTTGTCTTTAGAGCACTACTCTAACAAAAAACATACAACTTAAGCATACGTTTATTATGGACCACAATCTTGATGAGTGGTGAACTCATATGTGTTCCGTTATAATTCTTGATAAGATTGGAATGGATTTTTACAAAGTATTAATCTAGTGTCTGCATGTTCGAAATATTAATTGAAACATGTATCAGGGAACATTCACTTAAATAAAGAGTTTGTGTTGATATCATCACTTTTAGATGTTTTATGGATATTGGTGATTAAACTGGCGCCATTAGTTTAATAGACTAGCTACCATCAAGTCTTGACATCAAGATGAGATCTTGTGTGTTAATCACAATATAGATTAAAACGGGAGATCTATAAGAAAAATCAACATAAGGGCAAAACGATAATTTTACCCTTTATTGTGCAGATGGCTATAATATGATTCATATTAGAGTTTGCAATTTGACATATTGAAATATGTGTTCTCATAATATTTAGTAATTCAAGTGTTCAACTAATTGTGTTTAGTGGAATGACATTTAGTTAATAAGCTAGAAATAATTCTAATGACATTAAATTAATTCTGGACTTATTGGAGCTTGAATTATCTAATTCCAATAAGATTCCCCATTTGGCTTCAAGAAAGGTTATAAAGCTAAGTGAGAAATATAAATGGAAGTTTTAAAGCCCATGATTGAGTGTTGAGCTTGTACTAATTAAAGGTTAATTAGAAGCCTAAATGAACATTTAGAAATGGGCTAGGCTTTGGTTTAATTTGATTAATTAGATTAATCAAATTAAAACAAAGTTATTAAAGATAAATGGAGATGGAATTT
>JANQBM010000009.1:10543233-10558100 GCA_025594535.1 Erythroxylum domingense | reverse complement strand
TTCATGGCAGCTATGCTTACTCGGATGACATGAATGACGAGTTTGATAAGGATGATTCTTCTTTGACACTGATTAAATCCTCTCCACTACCCACAAAGGATATTCGAAGTGCACCAAAAGCAAAACCTTTGCAAGTCAGCAATGTATCATCTAATGGAGATCTGGAAAAAGACAAGACAGAGTAAGACAAATCCTAAATGGATGCTGGAGATGCGGTTGATCTGCAAGGTAGGTGTTGTTTGTATAAATCCTTTCTGTTGGTCAACCGACTTGCAGTAAGCATTTTATAGGAAGCAGATAACTGGAAACTTCACTCTGGAATTGCAGTATGTCTTTAGCTATTTCCACTTCTCAATCTATTTGTCTTTGTTTTGTTCATCAGGTGATCAATTTGTTAAATTATTATTGCCAGAGTAGAAAATGCTATGCATCTTTGCATCTTTTTGTCACACACTTAATTTCTGGTTGGCCTTTCGTCTCCATTGTAACAAACCTCTTTTCTATTGTATTGATGTTCATCCTTGCATGAAGAACTTGAATGCTTTTTCTGTTGTATTGATGTTCACCGCTGAATATGAGACTACATGAGTACCTACACTGTCAGATTTTTGTCTTTGATTACTGTCCTTGAATTGTCAAACTAGTTGGCTAAGTTGATAGAGAAACATTCTTAGCTGCTTTGTGGAATCCCAAGTATCTTTGCTTGTCCAACTCGGCCTAATGTTATCATTCTTAACACCCTGAGTTTGGTTATCTCATCAGCAAACTTTGTGTATCAAATTTTCAAAATTTTTATAATTAAGAAAATAGGGAATATTTCCCTAATTTATCAAACATAATAAAAAGTTTCAATTCGTATTTGTTTTGAATTTTTAAAATAGATATTTACTTAAAGTTTTTATATTTTTTAATTATTGAAAAGATGGAATTTTATTATTTTATTATATTTTAAATGTAATGAAAATAAAATTTTTGATTTAAGAGTATATCTATGCAAGGAAATTTAATTGATAATATTTAATTAATAGATTATATCTTTTAAATTTATAAGATATTTTGACATATTCTATTTATAAAGTTAATTAATTATGTGTTTGATCGTCACTTCTAGTTTACATAATTACACATGGAATTGAAAGTGAGCATATATTTATTATCGAATTGTTTCCTTACTTATTGTTATACCTCCATTTCAATTCTGTTTTGCAGGGTACAAACTTGAAACTTGGAACGCATTGTCAAACCGGTACACCTTTACCTTTCTCTGCTGTCTTTGCTCATGCCGAATGGGTTATTTTTATTATTTTTTAAAAATATATTTATGAAAAATGTTTTTTTTGTCTTACATGTGTTTTACTTATTTAAGCATATGTTGCCGCTTTCTATTCTTCGCATCTAACTATTTCTAGTTTACAAGTTCTTGCATTCTTTTCTTTTTTATTTACTCCACTGATTCTTTCTTCTTTATTTTTCTTTCAATGTATCGAGGTAGAGGTGGGCAAGTTAGGCGCTCATCTCTCGAGGTAGAAGAGGACAAACTCCTCCTTCTCCTTCGCCAAACCCACAAAAGGAGGAAGTTGATATTGTAGAGGAAGAAGTTCAAGAACAGATACTTGTAAGTGAATTTTATTTTTAATTGTACTGCACTTAATTATTTGTATGTTGAATGTTGAATTTAATGAATTTTTTAAATAAAATTTTAAAGTTTCTGATAGCTCAATAGAAGAAGTTGAGAATGTAGAGGAAGAAGTGGAAGAGCAAGTCCCTGTAAATTATTTTTATTTATGTCAAAGTTGTATTGTAATTAGTTATTTGTGTCATGTATAAAAATATTTTGTATCAAACATTTTTTTCTCATTTTGCAATAATATCACGACATGTTATTGCAAAGTGGGAATAAAAGTTTTATTACAAAATATTTTTATATATGATACAAATAAGTAATTGCAATATAATTTTAACATAAATAAAAATGACTTACAGGAACTTGCTCTCCAATTTTTTCCTTTACATTATCAACTTCTTCTATTGGGTTATGAGGAATCTTAAAATTTTATTAATAAAAAATTTATTATATTCAATATACAACATAGAAATAACTAAGTACAACACAATCAAAAATAAAATTCACTTATAGGTATTTGTTTTTAAACTTCTTCCTCTATAATGTCAACTTTCTCCTTTTGTAGATTTGGAGGAGGAATTTATCCTCGAAAAGGTGGGTATTTACTTCACCTACTTCTACTTCTGTACAATAAAAGAAAAATAGAGAAGAAAAAATTAGTGGAGTAAATAGAAAAGGGAAGAATGCAAGAATTTGTAAATTAGAAATGGTTAGACGCGGAGAACAGGCAATATATGCTTAAATAAATGAAATGCATGTAAGACAAAAATATTTTTCATAAAGTTATTTTTAAAAATTAATAAAAATAACTTATTTAGCGTGAGTGGTAGCATTTACGTCATGCTTATATAAACTTTTGAAAAAGAATATACTATTTTAGACTTTGGAACAAATTAAAGCTGTCAAACATTTCAAGTAAATTTGTCAGAATCCTCCACCTTTAAAGATTCGTGCCATTTGGCAACGAATTCTTCAGACAGATGCAAGTGATGATTATTGGGATACTGTTTTGATTGAAGAATCCAATGACATCAAGAACTATTGTAGACATAAAAGCGGCCGACTCAGTTTGTCTGAGCTTCATTATCATATTAGTTATAAGGAGATCTTAGCAGTCAAACGAGGTATTAAACACTTTGCTATCACCTCACTCCTTATCACTTTGTCATTGAAATGGATAACACTTTTTTTCCAAAAATACTTGATCAGTCCAAGAAAAAGATTCCTATAAATCAATTGCTTTGTTGGCAAGAGTGGTTTTTTGGCTATAAATTTACTATCAAACATATCAAAGGTCGTACTAATATTCTTGCAGATTTTCTTTCACAACCTCAAAAATCTCTCTTGTTTAGTTTCTCTTCTCTTCCTTGCTCTATTCATTTGTTTGTTGTTATGGAGTTTCTTCGTTATGTAAAAATATAAAAATAGTTTCCACCTCTATATTCTAATCATCTCACGAGTGTTTTAGAAATTTTTTCCTCTTTTGTGTCAGTTTATTTTATTATATGCATCTTGATCTACTTAAAAATGATCTTTTATCAACTCCTAGTCATTTTAATCTTTTTGTTCCATATAAAGTCATATATTATATTTATAATACTCTTCATGATGCTACTCTATGACATCTCTGATCTTTATCTGCTTTGTATGCCTGTTCTATTTCATTATCATCTATCCATATCTATCGTCACCTTTCCGATCCAACCTAGTCCAAATCTCTTCTATGGTTCCAACCTCTTGATAAATGGCGAATTGACGTCACAATACTTAACTCAGCATCGTTTATGAGACTCTAATATTTATGATAGAAATACTTATGCTATCTATATTATTCATCGTCTCTATTGCATGAGTACAACTGGACAAATGTGCACCTTCACTCATATTTAGCATTGGAAAACTACTACTAATTGGCCTCTTGAAGTTGATTCACTTATGACTGAATTACATTATAAGTTAGACCAACTCAACCAATTCTCGACTTCTTCTCTGTAAAATATTTGCACATCTCTTGGACTATATTTTGGAGACACAAATGTGTTTACACCGATTATTCTTCCATCAACCAGGCAATGGCTATCTGTAAGCACCTCTAATATTATTCTTCTGCAAAGTGGAGAAATTCTTTGTCATACTTGTCTCTCCACTTGGTCCGGTCCATCTCTTAGTCCTCAGTTATCTCAATAGATTCTCGGTCAATATTTTGATGACCTCATTAAGTAACTTGACAATGATATGGTTCTTTACAGCGCGCCAGTAATAAAGACAACCTTTCTCTTCATCTGTGACTGAGTTTTTCTTTAAAGCAATTTTGATATTAAAGGTTTCTTTGTGGTCTCTACAACCACTATTTCAAATTCCTTTTTTGTTGTAATACTGTTTGTTTTAAGACTTTGTAAAAAGTAGTTTATTTTTGTATTGTTTACTTTACGATTTGTAAAAGTAGATTCCTTTGTGATAAGGTTAGGTACAGTTGTCATTATTGTATGTCAGTATAATTACGTTTGTAACCCTTGCTTCACTTACAAAAGCAAGGCTTCATTTTTTTAGTAAGCAGACCTTAGACTAGAATTAAGAGTTCAATCTCAGTTTGATATATGAATAGAAATTTGTGTGTTTAAATTCTCTCTTCCCTGAAAACTTGTAATCTCATAATGTTATTCTTTTTATAGTATTATGACAAGTATGCTCTACATTTGTCTTTTTTTGAGAATCTTGTGTATTAGAACGTCTGCAATAGTCTAAAGCTATATTCTTCCAAGCAATTTCGTTACATTGAGATTAGAACTAACGGGGAAAGAAAGTAGTTACTGAGAGAGTAAGATTTCTAAGAGGAAGGATGAGAGTTAAACTCGTTGAAGCCAAGTGGGCGTGTTAGGGTGTATGTCTCGTTTGTCATACATGGAACTTACAAATTTCAGTAAGCTACAATTCGTCTTTGGAGTAGCATATAGTCTCCAGAAAGGTGTTTCTTGAGGGATAGTATCGTATGTCTAGGACATATTGATCGTACTTTATATACGTATTCCCTGATTTTTCTGTGTCTATGCCGTTAACTTGAATTTTGGATAGCTCTTGTGGTTGGTAAGCCTGTGTGGTATCAAAACCATCTTCGTATCTTGACTGGCGGTAACATTATAGTATAGGCTGAGTGAGTAGGGAGAGAGATATAGACTGAGTGAGTAGGGAGAGAGACACCCATGAGTATGGAAACATTTTGTGTCAAAGTTTATTTTATTATATGCATCTTGTTCTTCTTAAAAATAATCTTTTACTAGCTCCTAGTCATTTTGATCTTTTTGTTCCATATAAGGTCATATATCGTATTTATGATACTTTTCACAATGCTACTCTAGTGCATCTTTGGTCTTTATTTGCTTTGTATGCCTATTTTATTTCATTGTCACCTATTTATGTCTATCGTCACTTTTCTTATCCAACTCAGTCCCAATATCTTCTATAGATTTTCTTGGAATGGTTCTAACCTCTTGATAAATGGCATATTGACATGTCACAACGTTTAACTCAGCGTCGTTTATGGGAGAGCTATCTAAAACTCAGGTTGAAGGCAGAGTCACATGGAAATCAGAGAATACGTACACAAAGTACGACCAATATGTCCTAAACATATGATCTCATTCCTCAAACAACACCTTCCCAAAGACTATAAGCTACTTCAAAAGTGAACTGTGGCTTACTGGAATTTATAAGTTTTAGGTATGACAAACGAGACACATACCCTAACACCCTCTTTTGGCTTCAACGAGTTCAACTCTCATTCTTCCTCGTAGGAACCTTACTCCCTCAGTAACTACTTTTTTTCCTGTTAGTTCTAATCTCAATGCAGCAAAATTGTTTGGAAGAATACAGTCCTAGATTGTCGTAGACATTATGATACATAAGATTCTCAGAAGAGGCGAGTGTAGAGCTTACTTGTCACAATACCAAAAAAAGAGTAACACTATAAGACTACGAGCTTTTAAGAAAGAGAGAATTTAAACACACAAACTTTTATTCATATATCAAACTCAATTCTAGTCTAAGGTCTGGTTACAAAGGAAATAAAGCCTTGCTTTTATAGGCGAAGCAAGGGTTACAAACTATAATGACGATTGTACCTAACCTTATCACAAAGGAATCTACTTTTACAAAAGTTGTAAAGTAAACAGTACAAAAGTAAACTACTTTTTACAAAGTCTTAAAGCAAACAATATTACGATAAAAAATGAATCTTGAAAAAGCGATTGTGGGGATCACAAAGAAACCGTTAATATCAAAGTTGCTTTAAAGACAAACTATGTCATAGATGAAGAGAAAGATTGTCTTCATCACTGGGCGTGCTGTAAAGAGCCATATTATTGTCAAGTTGCTCAATGAGGTCATCAAGATGTTAACCGGGAGTCCATTGAAATAACTGATGACTAAGAGATGGGCTAGACCTAGAAGTGGAGAGATAAGTATGACAAGGAATTTCTCTACTTTACATATGAATAATGTTGGAGGTACTTACAGATAGTTATTGCCTGGTTGATGGAAGAATGATATATGTAAATATATTTGTGTCTCCAAAATATAGTCCAAGAGATATGCAAATATCTGACGGAGAAGAAATCGAGAATTGATTGAGTTGGTCTAACTCATAATGTAATTCAGCCATAAGTCAATCAGCTTCAAGAGGCCAATCAGTAGTAGTTCTGAAATACTCGCAGGAGGATTGGAATACAGAGGTGGAAACTCTTTTTGGATTTTGACATAACGAGAAAACTCCATAACAACAAATAAGGGAATAAAGCAAGGAAGAGAAGTGAAACTAAACAAGAGAGGTTTTTTGAGTCGTGAAAGAAAATTTGCAAAAATATTGGTACGACCTTTGATGTGTTTGATGGTGAATTTATAGTGAGAAAATCACTCTTGCCAACGAAGCAATTAATTTGTAGGAATCTTTTTCTTGGGCTGATTAAGTATCTTTGTAAAGGAGGTGTTATCAATTTCAATGACAAAGTGATAAGGAGTGAGGTGGAAAGCAAAGTGTTCAATATCTCGTTTAACTGCTAAGATCTCCTTATGACAAAGTGGTAAGAACTGAGTCGTCCACTTTTAAGTCCACAATAGTTCCTGATGTCATTAGATTCTTCAATCAAAACAACACCCCAATAATAATTATTTGCATCTGTCTGAAGGATTCGTTGCCTAGTGTCAAGAATCTTTAAAGACAGAGAATTCTGATAGATTTGCTTGAGATGCTTGACAATTTTGGTTTGGTCCAAAGTCCAAGATGGTGGATTCTTTTTCAAAAGTTTGGATAAGCATGAAGTAAATGCTTCCATGTGAAGAATGAAATATCTTATATAATTCACAATCCCAAAGAATTGTTGTATCTGTTTAACAGTGAGATTTTCATATAGAAATTGCAATAATTCTTTTACAATATGTGGACCAGACTTATAGAATTCATCTTTTAATTGCATACCCAGAAATTTAATATCTGTAGTGCCAATGATGCTTTTTAAGGCTAAAAACATAATATCATACTGTTGAGTAAGATTTAAGAATGTTGATAACAGGACCTGATGTTCCTCTTGGGTTTTTGAGAACAACAAAATATCATCAATGTAAATTAATGCACTGTAGAGGATAGACTCATAGATCCTGGTAATAAATCCTTGAAATAGTAATGGGGCAACTTTTAGTCCAAATGGCATAACAATCAATTGATATTGTGCATTGGGAATGCAGAATGCAGTTTTGTAACGTTCTTTAGGATAAATACCCAATTGCCAAAAATCTGCCTTAAGATCAAACTTTGAAAAGATAATAGCGTCCTTAAGAAATAGTACTTGAATACTGATTTTTGGGAGAGAAAACTTATCATCTTGCAAGAAAGCATTCAGAGGTTTGTAGTTAATGACTAATATCTTTTTTTCACATTTTTGCTCTGAACGTTTATTGATATAAAACGCTTGACATGCCCAATCTTACTTGGTAGACTCAATCAATCCTTACTTCAGTAAGATAACACACTCATCTTGTGCGAGTTTTAAATTGTCAGGGTTCATCCTTGGATGAGTTGCTTTTATAGGGTTGATATCCTTATCTTTCTTAAATGAAAGACTTATAAAAAAGTCAGCATTTTTCTACAGAGGATATGGATGAGTAAACTATTCATGAGATTCAGGACAATATTCTAATAGTTTATCTCGTAATGCAGTGAACTGTGTAGGGACTGAGCTAAGTTCAAACACATTAGTAAGAACAGTATATGGACTAAATATGTTTCGATACTTGAAGCCTGTGCATAGGATTTGCAAATGTGAGGCTTTACTGTATACATCCATTCTAATTAAGATGTCTGGTCCAGGTCGGTTGCTGTCAAGGACTTTAGTCCATACTGTACATTAAGGAAAGAATCGAATATCGATTCTTTTCTTTGAAATAAGTCCTATCTTGAAGGAATTGTCGTCAGCTGCTGTGAAATATTCTTCATGAGAAGTCCATTAGTCAGAAGGCAACATATTGAGCTTCATAATCGTACAATTGAATCCAGTATCCATAAACTCAATAGCTCTGATGGGTTGATCATATTTGTTAGGGGTGGGCACAGTTTGGTTCGGTCGGTTTTTAGCTGTTGAACCGAACCGAACCAAATAATCGGTTTTATCCCACAAGAAAACCGAACCGAACCAAATATAGATAAAATCGAAAATTCAATTTGCCTTGCAGCTCGGTTCGGTTCGGTTATTTCAATCGATTTGGGCCCTAATCTTGGGCTTTAAAATTTGGGTCAATTTTAGTACATGACCAACATTTTTATTTCATTTTAGGACCTATTGGGTGATTATCATACTTGTAAAGTTGCAAACTTACCTTATATACCTATAGTTAGAAGTATAAAAAAATACAAACTTTTTTGTTTTTAGTTGATCGGTTTGGCTCGGGTTGGTTTGGAAAAAAATTTGCCTACACCGCACCCGAACCGATATAGTCAGTTTTTCAATATCCAAAACTGAACCGACCATCCATCATATCGGTTTGGTTCGGTTTGGCCCGATTTCTTTGATTTTACGGGTCGGTTTGATTTTTTCGACTTTTTTGCCCACCCCTAATATTTATCCTGTTGAAAAACATGGATTTGAACATAAAGCTTCAGAATTGATTTACGATCTATCTTCTTGTAGGTCTGCTGTAGCATATAGATAGAATCATCTGACTGTGTATTGGTAGATTCAGAGTCTGTAGAAACAGAAACAACAAACTTTGTGTCCTCGTCTTCCTGAGATTGTTCCTCAATAAGATCTTCAAAGTTGTTGGAAGAATGTATTGGAAGAAGTGATTCCATGTATTCTAACAACTTGATATTCTTTTTAAATTTGTGAGGACATTCTCGTGCAAAGTGTCCATGTTGTCCACTGATAAAACATCGAGTCGCTTTTTGTCGATGTGAGGACTTTTTGAAGAATCTCATAAACCTTTTCTTCTTTCCATCTTTTCCACAATATGTTCTTCGTAGAGGTTTATGATCATCTTGAGATCTGCAAAACTTTATCTGAAAATAGACTTGACGAAGATGAGCTTTCTTCTTGCTATAACACTCACAAGTCTTTTTATCTTGGCATTTGATATGGAAATAAGACTTCTTACAATCCTGTTTCAGGATTGGACTGCCTTTCATAATATTCTTGAATAAGGCATGTTGATCACAGAGCTTATCAAGAGACGATAAAGTAAGTTGATAGATTTCTTGAAGAGATATATTTGACATATCATGCTGTAGAGAAACTATGATCCTTTGTAGCTCTGGTTGTAATTCATCTGGGAGAGATGAAATAAAAATGTAACGAAGATTAACATCGTTCTATCCATTCAAGAGATAATACATGTCCGGCATTCTCTTGTAATATTTATAGATATCACGCTTATCAAGAGAGTAGCATATCGTTGAGAAGTACTCTTGACGGATCTGCTTGTCAATCAGTTGAAAGTCACCCATAAATTCTTTTTGAATGATTCCAAGGAGAGCTCCGGCTATAGTGACTTGAATATACTTAAGTCGTTGATAATCATTTATAATTTTCCACCATTCTCACAAAGTGCCGGTGAAACGAGAAGTAAACTCATACAAAATCTCCTGTAGAGGATGATTAGGTTGAGTCATCTGCAAATCAATCCATGCACCAAATTCACATAATCGATCTCTTCATTTTTTAGGTGAAAGATCATCAAAAGTAAACTACGGACCAGACGAAGGTTTGGTCTGCCATGTATCCTGTGCAGTTGGATCTACTTGTGGTGCTGGTGTAGGTCTGAAATATTCAGTACCTATGGATTCTGCTTCACTTATGTCAGGTTGTTCTTCAGTAGGTTCAGGCATCGTCATAAGAACTTTAGATAGTTCAGAAAGATTCAACAAGTTGTGTTGAGTTATTTGTTGAAGGCTCATAAATGTTTTCTTCTGATGATGTAGATATTTCAGAAGCTTCAGAGTAAGCATCTGATTGTGAATCTAATTGATCTGAGGTAGAAGTTGATTCTACTACAGTCTATGATAGGATTTACTCTATATTCTGGTAATTCTTAAGAACTAAGTAAGTGAAGCAGAAATGAAGAGAAAATTTCAGGACGAAGTTGGGACGAACAGAGTAATATTTTTCCCCCATTTCGGGTGCTGCCATTACAACGCTATTTAAACTAAGGACAAAACAAACTAAGCTAAGAACATAACCCACGAAGTCCACTTCTGGCCGATTATTAAGGCCACTAACTTAATTATAGTTCCAACAGAAACCACTCCCTGTTATAATATTACGTCCACTCCCTGTTATAATATTACGTGGCAGCACGTCTCTGCTTCTTGGTCTAATCTGTATCAGTTTGTGTCTCAAGAGTTACAATAAACTCTGGCATAGGTGCTTTATCCTTCTTTTGATTGGTCTATTGTTCTACTGGGAAGGAATATTGAGACTGTCGCTGTGGAGAGCTAGGCTCATTTGGAGAATGGATACGTACTCCCCCAGGTTTTCTCCACTGATATTTTGGTTCAGTCTTTGTGTAAGACGATGAAGGCTCAGGAACCTTTTCAGGTTTAGGCTTAGATTTCGATTTTCTTGCCGATTGTACTTCAGTTGCCTGTGCATAAGCATACTGTCTAATCAAAGGATAATTAAACTTGAATACCTTTGAATAATTAGTTTCTTCAGGATACTTCTGATACATAGAAGAAGAATACACTATATGCGTATTTGGAAAGACTGTGGAAGTCGAACCATATACTGTCTTTGTTTGAGCAGAGTGCATATCAACTTCCATTTGTTGCACGATTCCTTGTATCCTATATATCTCTTTCACTTTAAAGTCGAAGTCAGGCCCCATATAATGGGCAGAGATGTATTGAAGAAGTTCAGCATCAAGATTTTGAATCTATTGTTTGTAAGACTGATACATCTGTTGAATCTGAGTAGTAACTGAATTGACTTTATGATAAGTATCAATATTTTGTTGACTGATTCCATCCAGCTTAGAATCAATCCTCTTCAGAACTTTGTTCTGTGCTACTGTATTAGATGTTTGCCAATTTAATACTTCATCAAAAGGATTTGAAACAAGATTACCTAGTGAAGTAATTCATGTAGCTCGGATGTACGGGTTAAAGATAACCTTCTGTGATTTATCAGTACTCCTAGATAATTGAGAAAAGTCATCCTTGTATGGTCTTACCATCATACAAGGTATATGAGTAGGAGTCAAAGTAGGAATAGTTGACTTTAGCTGACATAAAGAATTCGGCATCTCGTGAAGGGATCTAGGTCGAGATTTGTTGATCTGTTCAAGACGACCTTTAAATGTAGAAGAACTGTGAGATCTAATCTGTCCAACTTCTAAATTTGGAAGTTTCTCACCCATCAATAGATGAGATTGTGATAGTGATGTCCCCTCCTTCAGTAGAGGAGTTTTGAGGAGGTCAAACCAAGATTCTGACTTCATATCATCCTTTAGTAGGTGATCTGTCACTAAGCATAGTCTAGAGGATAGATCTAAATCATCCGGATGTGGATGAGATTGCCGAGAAGGTCTGCACTGAGATTTGGGCTTTTTCTTCTTCCTTCTCCTTTTGTAATAGTCATCATCATCTTCACTGTCTGTTTCTGGGTTGAGACAAACTTCACAATTGGGCTCACACGTGGATGGGTCAACATTCCATACAAAATGTCCACGATGATGACTTACATATACTGGATCTCCATTAGATTTAAAACAATGAACAAGAGGACCAGATTTCCCTTTCGTATGTGAAGATACGGGCTGGATCGGCTGAATCATCAGTATTACTCCAGATGTAGAAGATCTGGCTGGATCTTCATTATTGGGCTGTGCATAGATGGACTTCACACTTCCATCTCTGAGAATCTGCAAAATCGATGGAGTAGTTGTATGAAAAGAGTGTCGATGAGCAGCGTGGAGCACTTTTTGGTAGTTGGTGATCCATTCTGTAAGCATCAACTTTTCAAGCTCAACTGCTGGTAGTTGCTTCGGGATCTGGATGATAGTAGTCTAATCATTTGAACGATCAGCAACTATGTAAAGAGCATCCGAAGTGGAATTAGGAAAATTAAGGTCCATAGCATGATTTTGTAGACCGTAGATCATCTGGTGATGTAAAGTAGCCATGATGGCTATAAGATCTTGATCTGCTCCAATGATCTGAATCTGAACTTGAAGACGTTCAGATAATGTGGGATCATCCAACCTGATGTTGAAATCAAGTGTTACGATCAAAATGGCATTTTCGTTCTTGAGAGTTGCCAACATGGTACCAATCAAGGCATTTTGATACATAGTTTAGGCAGTATCTAAGAGAGATATTCTAGCTGTCGCAGGGATTCCCTTTCTTCCTTGAAGAGTAAGAACAAGGCGTATTGCTCTAACATGTAAGTACGTATGGTTCTGTTCTCTCCATAAATAGATTAGCTCCTTAGGGATTTCGAGCTTTACGTACTGTTCTGCTGTGGTAGATCTGAGACCACACTGTTCCAGTTTGAAACTCTAGATGATTTCCTTTAACTTTTGGCCTTGAAGTAGACAAGATGGTACAAATGCTTCTTCTCTATGAACGGTCACGACTGTAAATACTGTACGGATTCAACAAAGGTAAAGAAGACTCACAAACACGATTTTCTACAAGTACATGAATACTCGCTACAAGATTTTCTATTTTATTTGACAACACACGCTTTATAAACGAAGATAAACTAGAAGATAAATAAACAGGATCAGAAGATAGTGTTTCCATACTCATGGGTGTTTCTCTCTTTACTCACTCAGTCTATACTATAACGTTACTGCTAGCTAAAATATAAGCCTAGCAATGTCAATTAACTATCAATGGTTAAAAAGAGGAAGATGCATGGTTGAAGACGGAAATTTCAAACCTTGGTAGTTTTCACTACCGCGAGGCAGAAGAATACCATCGATGATTTCGTTGTCATTAAGAAGCATGCTGTCATTCAGAAGCACATGAAGGCTCGAGTAAAAATCCCTTACATCCGAGGCTAGTGTTGAGGTTTTCTAAAGAGGAGGTAAAAAAATTCCTAGCATCCGAAAGAGGGGTTTTTGCGACCTCTTAGTTTTATTTGTGTATTACAACGTCGCCGTTATATGTTGGTAACTATGGGCACTACGTTGTTGTTTAGTTTATGCTTGATGTAGGAGACGTTTACATGTTATGTCCTTACAACGCTCTTGGTAGAAGCTGAATTCGTTTTTTTTTTAGATATATATTAAATATCTTAATTTTGTTGGACTAATATTAAGCTCCTAAAATACTTCCTTAAAAGCTCTAAATGAGATAAATTTGGAATTTCAAGGTAAATATGTATTCTTGATTTTGTATACTCTTGGCAGATGGACAGAGGTTGCAATCTTTCTCTTATAAGACTGCAAATTTTTTATTAAATTTCTTTTATATAGTAATTTAACCATATTATAAAATGATAAAATTTTAATGAAAAGTAATAAATAATTGTGTTAAAAAATTTAAGTAAACATCTATATTTGAAAAGGTAAAAACAAATAATAAATAACTTTTATAAAATGAATAAAATTTACATCTAAAGTAATAAATAATTGTGTTAAAAAAGTTTTAAGAGAATATCTATATTTGAAAAGGTAAAAACAAATAATAAATAAAACTTTTATAAATATTTGAAAAATTAATGAAATATTCACTATTTTTCAAATATAATAATTTTGCAAAATTTGATATACAGGAAAACATATAAATATAAATATATAAAATAAAAAGATAATTATTTAGCTTTACGATTTCAATCTTATTAAAATATTAAAAATCTTAAAATAACATTTAAAACTTAATAACATAATACAATCCTAGATTTTTAATAATAAATAATATAAAAATTCGTTTTTATGAATGTTTGACAAATTAGAAAAATATTCAATATTTTCTATATTATAATAATTTTATAAATTTTGATATACAATGTATGAATAATATTGATTCTTTGAAGAACTTATTCACCAAATCAATATCATTTTGTTTGAACCCTAATCAAGCATTCTAGATGAAACGGATAAAGAAGTGGACTTAGAGCTTGAACTCCTCAACTTCTATAATTAGAACACTGTTTTTTTGTTTTCTGTCTACTACAACGTTATTTTCTACAAAAGGGTTGCTTATGGCTTCAACCCGTTGCCATCTATAATGCAAGTTGGTTGACCATCAAAAAGGATTTATACAAACAACACCATGGATGCATGCATCTCCAACATTCATTTAGGATTTACCTTATTCTGTCTTGTCTTATTTCAGATCGCCATTAGATGACACATTGCTCACTTGCACCGGTTTTGTTTGTGGTGCATTTCGAATATGAAGATTTAACCAATGTCAAAGAAGAATCATCTTTATCAATTTCGTCAGTCATGACATCCAAATAAACATAGCTATCATGAAACACGGAATCAATCGATTGAAGGAGAGCAATCACTGAAAAATGAACTTTATATTATAATCGTGTTCGTTCAACTTTAAAAACTTTAGGTACTTAACTGAAAATTTCTAAAAAGTTGGATCCTTAAAGCAAGAAAACAAAACAAAGAAAGACTAAAGAGAATAACGGAGAAGGAATGTGTAATGCTTTCCTCATCTTTTCTGTCATGACACTCATCCCACATCGGTGGGATGAGAAAATGAGAGAGGAGAGGGGCCTATAAAAGAAAGCCCTCTCCT
>JANQBM010000009.1:10481558-10509828 GCA_025594535.1 Erythroxylum domingense | reverse complement strand
GGGGGGTTTAGACCCCTCATATTCCAAAAAATCAAATCCATAAACCTAAACTAGATCCAGCACCCAACCTACTTCTGTTTCCTCCTAAATTTCCTATTATTCCTCACTGTGAATTCCCCTTATGCCCCTCCTTTGGTACCAATACTATAAGGAACTGATTTAGAAATATGAGAGGAAGATATACCTACTTGATGTATAGTAGTGCTGTTGAGCTCCTTAATGTCTCCATTAAGTTCTCTGGACCTTGGTTGATAAGAGTTCTGGCTTGAAGGGCTCCTTCTGAGCTAGTTTCTGTACCCTCTTGTATAGGTACCTACTAGAGAGAATCTTGCTCCTTACTTGGCTCTTTAGAATCTTCTAGTACTTGAATAACCTTCTTACGGGTATCTACCTTCACATAATTGAGTTCATGTGTCAATTACGGCTGAGTTGAGGAGGTAGGGATTGTCTCCTTGCCCTTCTCTAACTCATGTTAAAGACCAGTCTCAAAGTCTCTCCTTATAGAAGCCCAAGCCTTTTTCATCCCTTGATGATTTGGCCTTCATTCATATTCAACTCAAATCTCCTTGAAAATTATTTGTGCCTCCTCATTGTACGTTGCCAATTAGAAAGCTGCAGGCCATTTCCCTTGGTTCTCCAATTCTACATATAAATAGGCATAAACTATCCTAGACATCCTTGCAGTCTATGAATCTATTAAAATTGGACGGCCTACCGCACTGGCTATCCAACTCAAACCTTCGGTAGTCCATTATTTAATTGAACCATTGTAAAACTGAGCCCACACTAGGGCATGCTTAACCTCTTCCTGGTCCCCTCCATTCATACACTACTTCCGCAAGAATAAGGGCTACCCTTGGATGTGCCAAGGGCCCTTTTCTAACACAGCAGTCAAACCTTTCTCAGACTCAAACTTAACAGGAAGTTGTTAGAACTAGTGATTAACATTTCCTTTAAACCAAAATTGGCCCATAAATTTGCTAAAGCTCGATGCACAACGGGGTAAGCTGGCCTCTTCCTAATAAAAAACCAATTAAAGCTAACCTGAATTTGGCAGCACCCTTTTTGGCCAATTTCGAAGGATGAATAACAATGATTTGCTCCTCCTTGATCTCAGGGGGAAGGATAATGTTGGATCTTCAGAAAAAGCCTCCATTCCTTCCAAGACTTGGGGATTTCACGGTGGAGTCCATTTCCCTAAAAGGTGTTCTCAGAAGGAATAAGGGAAGGGATAATGGGAGGGTTCGCTTTTGTGGGAGTAATTGAAGGGGTCAATTTTTGGGGGGCGTTGTTGTCGAAATGGAGGAGAAGATGTTAGGATCTGAATTTTGGTATTGGATTTGGAGGAGAGTTGTCGATTTCTGGGTAGGTGAAGAATTTAGGGTTGGAAAGGGGGAAAGAGGAGGTTGGGTTTGGGGAGGAGAGGAAGAGGATGACGAAGTCATAGATGGGGAAGAGTTGCTCGTCGCAATCTCACAAGCATAGGAATATTATAGGTTGGTCGATATTATTTTCAGTGGTTCATTACTTTATATTTAATTACACTATGTGTATGTGAGTGTGTATGTGTGTGTGTGATATCAATTTTTTATTAGCGTTTATTCATACTTCTCTTTAGGAAGCTACGAAGAAGAACTACAAGATTCCTTCCTTTAATTAACAATCTAATAAGTGCTCAAATAAAAACGATAAGAAAAGAAGATGGAGAAAATTAAAGATAAATCTAAGCTTATTTACAATGGTCTCATTAGTAACTTCTATCGAAGTTATAACCCTAAAATAAGTAAACACATCTATAACTTTCTAAAGTAAGAGTGTGATAAAATGAGAGAGTCAAAAAGATATAAGTAAATATAATACATAATTCTAAATACAAAGGAAAAACATTATTCATAAAGTAAGATTTCTCGAGAGTGAATTTTCTAATTCTATAACTATTCAAAAGATCATTGTTACTGTCAAGAAAAGATGTGAATTACCAATTTGCTCTCTAGATATTTCTAAATATTTACTAAATAGCTCCTTAATAAAATTATTAAATGCATTACAAAATTAAGATTAAAGAATGATTATCAGGGAGGAAGTATCAATTGAAAGGGCTCTACATATTAAAATATAGGTTAATGAAATTGAAAAAAAGAAGAAAACAAAAAGAATAACATTAAAAGCATTAAGGATAAAAAACAGTGATAATAGAAATGGAGGAGAAAAACAATCTAAGTTGTCCTTAATGTTGTGGAAGAAAATCTTACCCTTATTTCAAGTTTTAGAGGAAGACTAATAATGAGTTGAATCAATTGAGGTTTTAATCGATGTTTTGATGATAAAAAAATGTAAGTACTACTAATAAGTTTATTGTTTTTATAAAATGTAATATAAGAATAAGATGTAATTATAACTTAAGAAGATACCACAAAAACATAATGAAAAAAATTCAAAAGTTGTAGCCTTTAAATTGAAGATCAAGTCTGTAACAAAAGAAGATAAAGACAAATCACGTTCATTCTATTTCCAAAGTTAAATATAATCTAGTTTTGTTACTTTGGTAATCTTAAAAATGCACCATGCATAAATATTTCATCTTACTTCATTATATGAGTCTTTTCATTCGTCAAAAGGTATTAAAGCATTTTTAAAAAAAATATCTCTTAATCTTCCAAACACTCTTTGAGGAGAATTTTGAAAGTTAATTATGGTTATAATTGCATTAAAAAATCAAGTTGTAGCATTTAAAGTTATTAAAATCATGTTTTAGGAAGAATGGTCATCCAATGTAAGCTAAATGTGTAATACGGTTGTTTTTTAATACATTATTCAACCAATAGAGTGATATGCTTGAATAATGTCCCTCTAAAGGATACATTTAATAGATAATACGTCATATCAATTAACCAAAATGTAATGGATAGTATATGTTATGCATTGAGTGCATATTAGTTAACTAGTATGATCTAGTGGTTGACTAGTGTATTGAAGCTAGTTATTTTAATGACTAGTTTTTGACTCCAACAGTTAGTAAAGGTCCCAAAAATACTATAAATATATTTTTATAATTATTTCTTGCATGAAAATGTATTTGGGTGTCTTATACGCATATTTCTAAGTGTTTATCAATCATTTAAACATTTATTGTCTCGTATTTAAGTGAGTGAGCCCCTTTAGAGTTATGAAAGTGATCAAGTGAAATTTTGTTCTTATAAACTTCTATTCAGGTTTTGTATATTTCAGCTTGGTTTGTTCCAATTGATAATGAAGTTCCTCTTCTCTATTGAGAAAGATTATAAAAGGGTTCCTCTATGATAAGAACAGATTTTACAAGTGTTATTCTTTGCCTTGAAAGAAGAGTGACATTGGAATTTTAAGGTAGATGTAGGCAAGGGTTATTTTTTAACCACTATAAATTGATTAGTGTTTCTTTTCACTTACATTTTTTCTCAAGTACGTTATTGAAATTTATTATTTTATATCATACCATCATCTTTTAAAAATTGTTCTCATTAACATATTAAGTTATTAAATATTTCATTTAAAATTTATTAGCATCTAATTCACCCTCTTTAGGTTGCCACTAGGGGCTAAAAAGTATTATCAGGATAGGTCTATTAGGCTAGCATTTCAAATAAAAATCTATAGAAAAGATCATAATGAGATATTTAGGAGCATCATCATTAACATCTAACCAAAAGGGGTAAAACATTAATAGAGCACCCTTATTGGATGACAATAATTACGTTTATTGGAAAACTAAGATGATAATTTTCTAAATGACTAAAAGTGTAGTCCTATAAGATATAGTTTCTAAAGGCCCTTTTTTTACCCATGAAACTCATAGAAAATAAAAAGTTTTCCAAACCAATGTAAGAATTAGAACCTCAAGATAAGAGATTAATTTCTTTGAATGATAGGGCCATCCACATCTTATTTTATGTATTATGAAGAAATAAATTTAATAGTCTCTATGTATGAAACAACTTATTAAATTTTTCATACATCATAAGTTAGGAATAAGGTCACAAATCAAGTTAAAGAGAGCAAAATAAGCATGTCAATCCACCAAATTGAATCAAATGAAGCTTGATAAAAGCATTTACAGCATGTTCACTAGGTTCTCTGATATTATTAATGCTCTTAAGGATCATAGAAATTCCTATACTAATGTTGAAATGGTAAAAAGTTAGTTATGTCTCCTCCAAGGATATGGGAGGCTAAAGTAACAACTATTTAAGAAACTAAGGATTTTACATTAAAGTAACAACATTTTAAGAAACTAAGGATTTTTCAACATTACTATTGGAGGATATCATTATTTCACTTCTCATATATGAAATGAAACTTCAAGAGAAGTAAGAAGAAACAATGCTCATAAAGTCCCAGAAGAGAATCAAGTGAAAAATAAACATCTACCTCACCTTTATTAATAGGAAATTTAAGAAGTTTTTAAAGAGAAAAAATTTCTATAAAACAAAGGATTTCAAGTAGTTAAAAAGTGATTCAAAATATAAATTCATTAACAATATTTCTTTTAAATGTAGAAAATCTATTTATATAAAGTGGTAATGTACTTTACTCAAAGATAATGCCAGATATGAAAGAAAAAATAAAAAGAAAACATTTAAAGCCTATACTTAGGATAACACAAGTAAATTAAAAAATGAGCATTTGGTAGGAGAGGTAACTCATATTCTCTTTATGGATAATGACAATCTGACATCCAAATCTAGTGATAGTGATTTGACATATGATGAACTAGTCAAAACTTTAGAAATTATGAGTAAGAAAAGGAAGAAAAGTGAAATATATTTGGAAGTATGTATGAATAAAAATGAAAAGAAGAAAAGTGAATTGCATTGCATTGTATGTAAGTATCTTAAAACGTGATCATTGATAATAATCATACATTATATATATTAAAGTATAAAAATAAGACATTGAAAAAGAGAATCAATGTTCTTTTGGATTGATTATGTAAATGCAACAAAGTGAGTTAAAAACTAGAATACATTTTATAAGCTCAAAAGGATCCTAATGATAAGTATGCAATTGGGTATACTTATAAGAGTTCACCCAACATTAAGATTACATATATCAAGGAATAACACATTCATAATGAAGGGCCTTTAACTAAAATAGAAAAATGAGTATAATAAACCAATTCAGAACAAACATATGCATATAAAATATACACTAGACACCTCCTGCAAAAAAATCTCATATTTTTCAATAATCAAAAGGAAGAATATCCATAGCTACTACAAAATAATCATATGTATTTAAGAAAAAGAATACATCATGCTTGCATTTATAGTAGGTATCACACATATAACCATGGTACTCATTTCACTAGCCTAAGACAATATTTAACACTTTTAATATCCAAAAGAAGATACCTTATTATATATACAAGTATAGAAGTTTGAATGATGCATTTAAATATTAACATTATAATGCTACAATTTATTATTCATATAGAAGGGACTGTTATTCTTATAATAAATATGGACACGTTAAAAAAGTGATACATAAAACAAATAATGGTAAGTAAACCTTTGGGAATTTGGATTAAAAAGAAGAAGGACACTAATAATTAAAGATCTAAGTTTATTTAGGTTCCTAAAATAAAGCGATGCCTTTGTTTTATAGACATGGAATCAAAGGTACATGATTAGTGAATACTGAAGGTATATTTTTACTAATTATTCTGATAAATAATATAAAGTGTTTAATAGGAATATTCTTGTTATTGAAGAGTTTATACATGTTGGTTTTAATCTAACCACCTTGCATCTAATAAATTATTGAAGATGTTGATATAGGGTGTAGACAAGTTAGTCCTCAAATGGAATAATAATGATCAATAAGAATTTTTTAAAAAGCCAACTGTTGAAATCACGTAAAGGAAATAAGAAAGGTGAGATGATTATAATGGATTAAAAATTCAAGAAGAATCATCATCGGGATCATATCATAGGTGATGTTTAAAAAGATAATTATTAGTTTTTATTTTAGAAATGTATCGTATCTTGCATTCATTTATCAAATTGAGTCCAAATCCTTAGTGATGAATGTTAGGTTTGTACTATAGATAAGGAATTAAACAAATCTTTAAAGTATAGGTTAGACCTTAGTACCTATACTGAGACATTATATGTAAAGTAAGAATATTAAGCTAGAAATTGTTAATACACTACATCAATTGGCTGATAATTTCACTAAATGTATGAATAAGGACATATTTTTCACAAATAGAAGAGAATTAGTTATGATTAATGGGAATTATATATGATAAGGATCTTATATGTTTTAATGTTTTAATTTAAGGCTTAAGGTTTTTTCTTAACTTTTCATAACACATTAGTTGACCTATATGAGAATGTGGTTAGCCAATGCCCTACCAAATCATCATTTTTTTTTCCTTTTAGTGAGTTTCTAAGGAGATTAGTTGTAATAATAGTAAACCACACCCCTACTAGTCTACATATATAGTTCTATGTTGTCTAATGTCACTTATGATCAAGAAAAAATAAGCTTCAATGAGTTTGTAATTAGATTGGATACTTAGTATGGTTGACCACATATAAGGAATGGTTAACTAGTGAAGTTATATGATCAACCAATCTTCACAATTTAAAGCCCTCCTCTTCTTCCATTCCTCTATTTTTGACTTTTGTGTTTATCCCTCCTAAATTCCTAGATTTCTTACTCTTTTCTTCAAAAAATTCTCCTTATTGCACCTAGCTACTATATCTTCAACTTTATTTTCTTTCATGATAAAGATCTTTAACATTCATGTTCATCAAATCTTCTTTAGATAACTTCCAATAGTCATATTGGTTGTGTGGTTTTAATTTTGCAAGTTTGATTATAAAAATTTGAAATTTTGCATCTTAGGACTTTACTTTTGGAATTTTTCAATATTTTTCATAATTAGGAGTTATCTTTTCAAATTGATTTTTTCATGGTAGAATTGCAGAAGTCAAAGTTGTTTCCCTTTTAATCATATCGATATATATTTCATTTTGTTCAAATTTGACATTTTGGACTCTTTTTCCTCTTATTATTTTTGAAAGTTTTGGGACTTTCAAAATTATACATTTTTTACAAAATTAATGTTTTTTTTCCATTAAGTATGTAATTTTTACAATTTCATCTTTTAATCTTGTCAAAACTTACTACTTTTTTTGTTATAGTTGGACTTTTCAATTTAAGCACAATACCAAATTTGGGGATTTTCAATTTGTTTGTGTTTTTCTCAAATTGATTGTTTATAAATGCAATTAGTGGTTTAATCAATATATTTTTATCCAATTAGACTTGATTGTTTGTATTTTTATTGTGCTTAAATTTTAATTATGATTATTTATTGAAATTCGGGAATTTTCTAACTTAATATATTTTATGAAAATTTATTTTCTAGAATAATCAAGTTTTAAATGATTCTAGAAAAGGTGAAAAAGATTAGTGATATTAGATTTAAAGGGAGAATGATATTTAGGGAGAGTGATTTTTATATCCCTTATACTTTTTATGATATTTTATGTATGGTATGTTTAAGTTAATTTATTTATATGTGTTAATGTTTGTTTACACTTAATATTGAATATCTATTTTGTTCTTAATAATGAAATATATTTTATGTATGAATTAAAGAAGAGCTAATCAATGATTATTTGTTTAATTTTATGATTACTCTCTGATACCATAAATGTTTTTATCGTTAAAAAGAGGGAGAAATTAAACCAGGATAGACTAAGAATTTGTTTTTAAAGAAAATCTTCTTGATCTTTTAAATATTGTTTGACGGACATTTTGAGACTTTTTAATTATAATTTCATTTAAAGTTTGAGAATTCAAAAATGTTAAAGTCATATTTTAGTGGCAATTGATAGACAAATATAAGTCAGTGCTTGACCAATGTAGGTAAAATGTGTAGTAGGTTGTCTGTCATCATATTGGTTAACCAATGTGGTGATATGATTGACCAAGTTTTGTCCATGAGACACATTGATTGACCAATATAACTTAATGGCTTACCAATATGCAATAACTATTAGAGTGTATTGAATGCACATTGGTCAACCAATATAACCTAGCAATTGATTAATGTGCTAGAACTAGCCATTGTAAAGGATAGTTTTTGGCTTCAATGACTAGTAGGGGTCTCAAAATCCTATAAATACATATTTGTTCATTAGTTTTTATATGGAAAGCATTGCATGAATAAAACATATTTCTAAGTGTTTATCTAGCATTTAAGCATCCATTATCTAATATTTGAATAGTAAGCCTCCTTAAAGTTACCAAAGTGATAAAGTGAGATTTCTTAAGTTATAAGCTTCTATTAATGTTCTGTATATTTTACTTGGAGATTTCTAAATGGCATTAAGTTTCCTTTTCCTTATTGAAGAAGATTGTAAAACATCCTGCTTTGTTGAGAGATTGTATATAGGTTATTCTTTGCCTTGAAAGAAGAGATAGATTGAAATTCTAAGAAGAGTTCAGGGTTATTTGCCAAACCACTATAAAATAGTTTATGTTTTCATTTTGTTACACTTTTTACATTATTTCTTAAGTGTTTTACTGAAACTTTTTATATTATATTTTCTTCTTTTATAAATTGTGCTCATTAACACACTAAGTAAATATTTTGTTTAAAATTTATCAATACCTAATTCATTTTTTAGGTTCCAATAAAGATTATCAAAATGTAATAAAGGTAACCATTTACGTTATATTGCAAAGATTTGCAGGAATAGAAAATGAAATTAGTAAATTAATGTTGCAATTGTCGATAAACATAAGCAATTCAAGAAAGACTTGGTTGATTGATTATACATATATATATATATATTCATATAATATCTTATTTCGATAACTGCACTGTATAATATATTGTACATGCAATTTATAGTGTATGCTTTATTTATGGTATAATAGTGTAATTTAAGCATTTAATCACAAAAAGATCAGAGATGGTTCTAGACTCGACCGAAAATTTCTCATAAAATTTGCAAAAACTCTGAAAAGATACAGAATGTGTCTGAACGAGCTTTAAAAGCCTCAAAATTTCTTTGAGGATTTAGGTGACACTTTTGAATGAAATCCAGATGATTTTAGTGAATAGTATTTCTAGATGAATAGTGTTTTTAGTTGAATACTGATTTTGGAGACCCAACCCAAAAAAGTGAAAAATATCTAGAATAGGTATTAGAGTCTAATGATACCGAAATGAATAAAAAATAAGTCCAATTGGATGAATTATGAGAGTTCTAAAGGTTTAGGGTTAAAATGTCCTTTTTGAAAAATAATGGGTATTGAGGATTTTAAACTCATTTGAATATTTTTTAAACCATCTAATTAATAAGTAGTGACCCTTATTAGACTATTTCATGGTCAGTTTGATGGTAAGATAGTTTTGGAATAATTTTGGGATTTAATTTGATTAGTTAAATGCATTAAAGAGCAATTTGATCTTTTACATGATAGTGGATTGATAAGTCATTGGAGATGACCAATGAAAAAATACCATGTGTGTGATGAGTCATTAGAGATGACCAATGAGAAAGTGACATGTGTAAAGCATTAAAGGAGTATAAAAAGCAAACTTAAGACATAAGGTGCCTCATTTGATAAGTTAACATGAGAGTGAATGTGAGAGTGTACATGAAAGTGAAAAAGAAGAAGAAAAGAAGAGAAAGCAAGGTGGGTTAGGGCCATGAATGGGAGAAAGGAAGGAAGAGAGAAAAAAAAGGAAAGAAAAGAGAAAGGAGAAGAGAGAGCTACGACTAAGCCATGGAGAAATGATCCAAGGAGTTTTTCATACTTTTCTACCTCCAATCAAGCATCGAACAAGATCCCATAGCCATCCAAGTGAAGCAAAAGAAGAACAAAGGTTGGTAAGCATATTAATTTTGTTAAAAATTTGGATTTGTTTGGTTATAGGTTAGATTTGGTTTTGACAGTGTAAATTGCGCCCTTTTGATGAGATATCAAGGTTTCACCGCATTGGACGTGATTAGGAGAACAAAAATCAAGAAAATTAACATGTGGAACCTTGGTCAAACTTAGTCAAAGGTAAGATATATTGCCTAAAGTGTTTTATTTTTCCATTTGATGATTTAACATTAATAAATGACAATAGGAAGTTAGTTTAATGATGAAAGAACGGAAGAAAAGCCATGGAAGTGATTAGATTAATTTTTAGCTATAGCTAGGGTTTTAATGTGTTATGATCCAAAATTTTATTATGATGTTCCTAGTATGATTTTGATGCCAATAAAGTAAAGAAATGAAAAAACATTGGTTCAAAATTGGTTTTGGTTAAAATTCGACCAAGGGTACTTGATTTTGTAAACATTTGTTAATAAAATTTTATGGCTTAAATGTGTGTATTAAAATGTCATGGAAGTGAATTTGGATTGGTTTTAAGTGCTATAATTCAAATGGAATTGAATTGGAAAAGTTTAATGTTAAATATATTAAGTTTAGCCTTAAAGGCATTTTTAGTATAAAAGCATGGTTATGAAGTAATGACCATGTGAATGTGATTAAGGATGGTCATTAAGTGTATTTGTGGTATTGGAATTATTAAATGAAGTGTTATGTTATTATTTGCAGAAAAATTAGTATATGGAGTGTATATGGAAAGTAATAAAGTTGACATGGTTTATGGTGTATTTGATTGAAAAATATATTAAGAAGTTGAATGTATTCGTATTAGGTTTTCGAATATGAAAATAAAGCCAACTGAAGGGTTTTGAAGTTGTGAAAAGGAAACTAGCAAGTTATGAGTGTACTTTACATTAATTTTATACAAATGGTTTTCATTTGATCATGAAATGAATATTTATGTTATGTTTTATGTGAATGATATTTTACAAGTGAATATTGCTAGCATAAGATTATGCTTTAGCAATATATGAGTTGTAAATTGAAAGTTAAATTTTGTATGATTAAAAGTTACATTGAAATTATGCATTAAATTGAATGATCATGAATCCTCCCATAATTGGTTTCGAAAAAAGATGAATAGAAAAATATGAGTTGTTTTTGCCTATGGTACACTGTTAGGCTTTATACATGTTATTATACCAGTCTATAGTGTTTAACTTATTACAGGTAAGTGATGTAAAACTAACTTCATAAATAGTGGTTAACTAGTTGAAGCTAAGCGATGACGAACCAACTCTGTGAATTGTTACGGGTAAGTGATACAAAACTATCTCCGTAAATAGTTGTTAACCAATCACTAGTAAGCAATCCAGAACCAACTCTGTGACTTTTTCCTAATGTATCCTATGGTAAAGAAACTAGTGGCAGGCTAAGTTGAGTAATAAAATTCATAAATATAATAATTCCAGCACTATTTATTTTTAAAAGTGATTTGAGAGGTACTGTATGGTACCAATTCTAGTGGTCGACTTATTTCAATATAAAAGTTTGCAGAAAACTTATTGCCACTACTGTTTATTGTTTAAGGAAAAAGGAAAATGGAAACATGTATGTTATTGGTTTAATGTCGAAAAGCATTTTGGAATAATATTTCAAAAAAATGAAATTCTGTTTTACAAAATGTTATGTTATTACCAAATTTGATGATGCACGAATGAATTATTATGGCAAATATTTTACCATAAGCTTTAATGTTGTATGAGACTATTTCAGTTATGTTGTTATGAAAAGTTTAATTTTTTAGTAAACTAATTAACATTCACTAAACTCGTTTAGCTCACCCTTATTTTTATGTTTTTAAACAAGCCACCCAAAGTATGCCTACAATTACTGCAGTAATTAGGACTCAGTCGCATAATTAATTACATTGTTAAGTGCTATTGTGCTTGTGTTATTTTTATTATGCATATGATATGTTTTAAATTATCTTACAAGGGGTTCAAAATTGTGATCTTGTAATATTTTTGGATTGTAAAATGTTGAGAATTATACATTTGAGATTTCTTGTGAAGTGGAACTGAGGTCCCATTTTAGGATTTGAGATGAATATGAAATACTATAAGTGTTTTAAATCATGTTATTAAAGTCTTTGAAAATTTTGGGGATATCAAAAAGTAGTCGTTATGCTGCTGGATCTTTATAAAAATAATAAAAAACAATTTCCCATTATTTGAACGCTTTTAACTTTTAAAATATAAAAGATTTTTATAGTTTAACGGTTTGCCTTTGCAGAAACCCTTTAGTTGAGTTAGATATCGATTAGGGGGTTACCATGGGGTCACTGTGAGGGTTCCACTCTAGTTTCCCAAGGGGAACTCTAGGATGGGTCCTTTTAGGTGGTATCAAAGCAAGGGTTTGAAATGGGGTTGTCTCTATACGTGTCATGATTTCATAATGTGATTTTATGTTATTTTTGTAAACTAGGCAACATAAAAAGTTTTGATATTTTTCATGCATCTGATTTTAAAACAAAATTTCCAGTGTTATATAATTTATCTTTGAATTCAAAACATAATGCATCGACGAAACCTTAAGGATCGCAAAGCCACCCTGGAGGCTCCAACACTTGAAATACCTTCAGCTCAGGAGGTTGAGTATAGGGATAGTTCAGTAAATGTTTTTCTTTATGAATAAACCTCGTACAGAATAGTTAAGCCTGGCAAAATCGTCGGTAGAATTTTGTTTTTACCTTGAGTGAACAATAAAAATCCGGGCACCAGCTATTTGCCAGTCACGGAAGGCCCTAGTAGTGTCAGGGAGTTTGATTGAGTGTAATTGTAAGTTAGGTGAAAAATCATTTAATGAGAGTAGAGATCTCGAAAGTGCTCTAATTTGGTTATATTGGGATAATAATAATAATAAATTTAGATGGTTTGGTAACAGAAGGATGGAAAGATGAATATCATCTCATCAAAGGTCAGGCAGGCCATCTATAGTGTCCATAGACTCCTAAAACACTAGGAGCTTAGTACCAAAGTGTAGCTAATATGAAAGGAGATCATCTGCATAGGTTGGGTTAATTGTAGTAACCCAGCGGGATGCTAAGGATACATCCACTATAGTGATAGGTACTGGTAGTGATGAATATATTGAGATCAATCCCAGAACTATGCACTCATATGTGGTAAAAGATTTTGTTAGATAGATTAGTGTGAAGTTGGAGTTTTTAAAGTGCTATATGAAAATGAATACTTTCATTAAATCTACGCCAGTAGTGTAGAATGTTCATAGAGGTAGTTATATAGTAGTTAGACTTAGAAGCTCCCTAATGAGTTGATCTTATTAGATATCCATGACTATAAAGTCATAATAGGAAGTAAATTGACTAACAGTACATTCTATCAATGTGGATTACTTCTAAAGGAAGTTAGGATTGGCACTCAAGGGAAGCTAGATATAGTATTCCATGGGAAATGTAAAATGCTCCCATCTTTTAGCATATAAGCCATGATAGCTAGAAAAGTAATAAGAAATTACTATACAAGTAATTAAATTATATGAATCGATAATTACAGAATTTTATTAGGTTATTTAGCATTTTAATATTGGAAAAGTAATTTGTGAATATATTTGGAGGATGAAATTGCTTATTGGAGTTGCATTAGTTGAGGGTTAATTATTGATACAAGTAATTAGTGACCGACTTCTGATATGTTTAAATGTTATGACTTTATAAAGTGATTGATTAGAATTAATATTCATTTTAGCATAATTTTTTTTAAGGTCAAGTCTATTTTGATTGCAAGGTGATTTTTAGATTCATACAAAGTAATGTTATGTATGACATTATGATGGAATCTTTATCAAGATTGATTATTGAACAATATTTTTTAAAGAAATGATCAGTTTTATGTAAGCTTTCAATTGATTATGTATTGGTATATCGATTGTAAGCGTTGAACATTCATTATTTTAAGTTTCTTTTGATGTATGTCAATCATATTATTTATTGAAAACCAAATGATTGAAAATGATGCTAAAATTTTCAAGGAATTGCTAGTGATAAGTTTTGATCTTGTTATTGTCTAAACAAAGTAATACAATTTAAATTCTATTTAGACCAAACTAGAGGCAAGCGTACATTGTCGACAAGTAATATAAAACAGTAAGAACCGGATATTGTACCCGAGGGATTCCAAAATGCAAGACAGTTAAATTAAACTATGTGAAATTACTTAAACGATGAAGAATTGATTGATTTGAAAAAGAAATAAAATAAGCAAATTAAGGAAATATGTTTGATGCAAGATGTGAACTAAATGTGACTAAACTTAATCAAATGACAAAAATTAGCTAAGGTGTCAAATTTCAATTGGATTAGGCACTAAACTTGTAACGGTGGATTAATTTAGGAGTTAATTCACTTAAGCAAGTTAAACCTAATATTCATAGGAATTCCTTTCTCTTTTAAATCTAAGTTACTTACTTAGTTCATAGATAATTCATAATAAAAAGAAAACATTCAATACAAGAAGCCTAAAATTAAGTTCGTTAATTCTAGGTATCCACATATAAGATTCTAAGGATGGTCTACGTGTTAGTCTCAATTATGTTACTTGATTGATTTTTTGACAAATCAAATCCTATGGTTATGGCATTAAATCATCTAAGGCCTTAATCTAGTTGATCAATCTAAATTAGGCAAAATATGCATTCAATCAACTAAAAAAAACAATACCACAAAAATTATCCCAATCCAGTATCAATCCTAACCTCAACTAAAGAAAACTTACCTACACATATTTGTCAATATAACATAAATCATAGTCATGATTTATAATTGCTTTGATTAAATCCATAAAAATTAAAATAATTGAGAAACAAAAACAAATTAAGAGCACTCAATATATAGTCTTGAGAGATGGATAGTAGCTGCTGTCCAAGGATTGCTTTTCTCTTCCAACACGCAGCTATTCTCACACAGTACACAACTATTTGCTCTTTTCTATCATCTCATTGCTACTGTAGCTGATGGGATTAATAAGTGGGGGGGTTTTTGGTCCACCCCCATTGTTCACGTAACTCCTATTAAAAAAATTTCTCTTTCCACCAGCCTAGTTTCAGCCTTCTCTTCTACGCTGCTCTCTCTTCCCTATGCAACCGCTACACTATTCTCTATTATGATTTTTAACACTATTCTTATTTCTTTTAAGCTACTATTCTTCTTTCTTCTTTTGTTATTCACGCTACACTCTCTTCAACAATGCCGCCAACTCCTCTCCTTTCTCTCTTGTGCCTATTTCTCACTTACTCACTCCTGTTACGTTGTTTAGCCACCAAACTTTCTCTTTTGCAGCCTTTTTACTCACGCTATTCTTGTCTCTTTTTCACGCAGCTGCAACTCTATTTTTCTCTCTTACCTTCACATTGATTTCTTTTATTCCCTCTTTTCACGTTACTCTCCTTCTACTTTCACACTATATCACGCTACTCTCCTTCTACTTTCACTCTATCTCTTATTTCTCACGATACTCACATTTTGTTTCTCTCATGTGCTGCTAGCTTCTCTTCTTTTCCTATTCATTGATGTGACGAATAAGTTGAGGGTTTTTAGTCACCCCTCTAATTCATACACGCCACTCCTCTTTTGGTTGAAACGTTTTCGTCTCCTTTAAATTCAGGGGCTGCTACGTTGTCATTTATTGGCTTTGCCTACTTTGAGAAGCTTTTCTTACTTTATTCTTTTAAACGTTCCAAATCTGACATGTGCCTAAAATTAAAACAATTAACTCTTAATTAGTTCAATTTAAACATTAAATGGATAAAAGTTTCATAAATTATGTATCTATAAGAAATATAAAATGCCCATTAACAACACCCCCACACTTGAATTGTTGCTTGTCCTTAAGCAACTTACTTGGACCACAACCAACACATTATGTCATTTCATTTTCAACAAAAATCAAGTGTTTGCAATTCCTTAAACTTCGGCAAACTCAAGAATCAAGCTAATACATATGTCATAATCTTTTCATCAATGCACATAAACAAAATCAAAGGTCGATATCCTTGATCAAAAGCAAGCATAAAATTAAAATAGACCGTCCTTACGATATTCACTCATGTCACTCAAGTGTATAAGGGTTATGTTTCACTCAAGGTTTCCTCTAAGAAATTACACTACCATAGCCTTGTAAATTCACCCATTTTTCACGACATAGAGTACATGCCATTATGGATCAAAATGGATTTTACTAAAGGTTGTAATGGGGCTTAGGTTAAGGTAAGGTAAAAAAGGGCAAAGGCTACTCACAAGCATTCACAAAGCACTAAATAATGTGGGACAATCAAAAAGAAATAATGAGATGTGAAAATAGAAACATGGGACTACAACTACTCGTCACTATCCAATGCTACTATTTAATCTTTTTCTTTCTTTTTTCTTTTTCTTTTCTTGTTTTTGTCATGACACTAAACATAAAAGGAGATAGTTATAGCACAAATCAATAACAACTAAGTAGATGTACCTCTAAAATATCTCAGAATAGCATATAAAATAAAAGTCCTTAAATCAAGGACATCAAATACTTAGTACTTCATTCAAATTGTGAAAGGGTTGGGCTAAAAAGTTTCTAGGTTTTAATGCAGTGTGATTAATACAAAAAAAACAAGGTTAAAGGCTCAAAAGGGGTAGCAAGGGAAAATGACTTAGTGGGTCATTTAAGCTAAAGGTTGCAAACAAAGAAGGCCTTTATCATGTCCATAAGGCAAGCAACTAGCAGTATTAAACAGGTTTAGAGCAAGTTTTGAAGGTAATCTTCATAGAGAAGAATCACTTACAATAGAGAAAATAAATGACTATGGGATGTAGTCATATAGCTCAAGACCACACATGTGCTTCAATGAAAATCCATCAAAACTCTATACATTGCCTCATCACTCAAACATCAGTTATTGACTAAGTTTATGCCATTTACTACTTCAATCAATTCACATGGTTCACTATATATGCTCTCAAACTGCCTAATCCAAATTCATGCATACAACTCAATTCTCCTTCCAATTACTTTGACATAATCATATGGTCAAATTCAAATGCAAAAATTTTAAAAATAGGACCCAAGTTAGTTACTGAAAAAGTCAAAACCATTTAAGTGTGTATCTCTCAACATCAACATTAATATTATAAACATCAACATACACATAATCTCAATCCCTCCCCCCACTTAATATGAACATTGTCCCTAGTGTTCAAGTAGTTAACAATCAAACACAAAGAGGGAAAAGAGGAAGAAGAAACTTCCCTGGAAAAGAATCGACCAAGAACTCCTTGTCACCAACCACGCAAACCTTAAAGAAAATTCAAAATAACTCAAAGAAATGCATTAAGCTAGAACGATACATAAAGGAAACAACAAGAAAAGAAGAAAAAGAAAACTACAGTCTTATGGAAAAACATGCACTGCGATCAAGGAGGAGAAAGCAAAATGTCATAAAGAGACAGTCTCTCCTCAGAATTATCCACAAACTTAGGCATATACAATTTAGCTCATTATCCATTTACCTTGAAAGGGTTTTCATTTTCTCGTTTTACCTTAAGGACCCTAAAAGGAAAGACTCGGATCACCTTGAATGGACCATACCACCTTGACTTAAGCTTCCCTAGAAATAAACGAAGACAGTAGTTGTAGATCAATACCTGGTCGCCTACTTTAAAGTCTCGGTGGAGGATCTTCTTGTCATGCCACTTCTTCACACGCTCCTTATACAACTTCGAATTGTTATAAGCATCCAAACTGAACTCTTCAAGCTCGTGAAGTTGCGTAAGTCTCTTAGTACCTATAGAAGAAAAATCAAAGCTAAGAAATTTAGTAGCCCAGTATGCACGATGTTCTAACTCAACTGGAAGATGACAAGACTTACCATACAGTATCCTGAATTGGGACATGCCTATGGGTGTCGTAAATGCAGTCCTATATGCCCAAAGTGCATCATCTAGCTTTAAGGACCAGTCTCGCCTAGAAACACTAACAATTTTCTCTAATATTGGAGAAAGACTTAGGGAATGGTCCCATGAAGTCTATGCGCCAAACATTACAAACCTCGCAAATAAGAATGTTAGTCAATGGCATGTCATGTATCTTACTAATGTTTCCAACCCCTTGACACCTATTATAAGATTTGACAAATGCAAATGCATCCCTAAATAAGGTGGGCTAATAGAAACCACACTCTAAAACCTTATGAGCTGGCTTAAATGCACCATAATGTCCCCCAGCCTCTCTAGAATGACAATGATATAACACAGAGGACATTTCCTCTTTAGGAATGCAGTGCCTAACAATACCATCCACACAAATCTTGTAAAGCAAAGGATCATCCTAAAGATAGTATCTTACCTCAGGCAAAAAAAATTTCTTTTGAGCATAAGAAAAATCAGGGGGATAGATATTAGTAGTTTACATAGTCTACCAATCAAGGAGTGATTGTCATAACCATCAGATGCTCATCAGGAAAAGTCTCCTGAATGTCCTTTATTGTTGCACTCTCTATGGCAGCTTCATCTAACCTTGACAAGTGATCAGCTACAAAATTCTCGGCTCCCTTCTTATCCCTCAACTCAATGTCAAACTCCTGTAAAAGTAAAACCCAACGAATTAGTCTTGGTTTAGCATCGGGTTTTGTCATTAAGTATTTCAAGGTTGTATGGTCAGTATACACAATCACTTTAGAATAAACCAAATATGAGAGAAATTTTTCAAAAGCGAACACAACCGCCAACATCTCTTTCTCTATGGTGGTGTAACAGCGGTGTGCACTGCTCAGTATCCTACTTGCGTAAAAATGATATGAAAGATCTTACCTCGTCTTTGTCCTAAAATAACACCCACTGTATAATTAGTTGCATCACACATTAATTCAAAAGGAAGAGACTAGTCAGGAGATATAAGAATAGGCGCAGTCACAAACATATCTTTTAACAATTGAAAAGATGTCAAACATTTATCGTCAAAAGTAAATATAAGATCTTTTCAAGCAACTCAGTCAAAGGTCTAACAATCTTAGAAAAATCCTTAATGAACCTATGATAAAAACCAGCATGACCTAAGAAACTTCTAATAGATCTAACATTGTTTGGTGGTGGAAGTTTCTTAATTACATCAATTTTTTCTAGGTCTACATCTATACCTTTGCTAAAAATCTTGTGACCTAAAACAATGCACTCTTGGACCATGAAAAGACATTTTTCCCAATTAAGCACTAAATGAGTCTATTCATACTTAATCAAGACTTTCTCTAAGTTATCCAAGCATGCATCAAATGAAGTATCAAACACAGAGAAGTCATCCATGAAAATTTCGATGCAAGATTTAAGAATGTTAGAAAAAATAGCCATCATGCATCTTTGAAATGTAGCTAGAGCATTTCATAAACCAAATGCAAATGTATTATAAAGACATGTAAAAGTTTTTTTCTCCTGATATTCTGGGTCTACCGGAATTTGTAAATATCCACTATATCCATCTAAGGCACAATAAAAGTCATGTCCAGTTAATTTCTCAATCATCTGATCAATGAAAGGTAAAGGAAAATGATCTTTCCTGGTGACATCATTCAACTTCCTATAATCTATGCACATTCTCCACCCAATTACCTTCCTAGTGGTTATTAATTCATTTTTCTCATTTTCAACCATAGTGGTACCTCTTTTCTTTGGCACCACCTGCACAGGACTAACCCAACAAGAATTAGAAATGGGGTAGATAATACCTGCATCTAGAAGCTTTACTACCTCATCTTTCACTACCTCTTTCATATATGGGTTAAGTCTCCTCAGGGGCTGCACCATCACCTTGCTTCCATACTCTATGAAAATGCAGTGCGTACAAAAGGAAGGGTTTATACCCTTAATATCTGTAATGGACCATCCAATGGCCTTATTGTGGTCCTGTAGTACCCTTAATAGCTGCTTCTCCATGGCACCTATCAAACAAGAAGAAATGATAATTGGTAAGTACTCATGTGGGTTAAGATAAACATACATCGTATAATTCGAAAGAGGATTAAGGTCAAGAGAAGGAGGCTCTTTGATTGAAGGCTTCAAAAATAGCTTGGTTGGACATTGGAGAGGCTCGTATGCTCTATAATGTGTCCAACAAACTTGCTCTAACTCAACTCCAATATCCTCCATCTCTTCTTGCAATTCTTCCCTTAACTCTTCGATCATTCCTTGTGCTCCCCCTTCCAATAAATCCACACAATCAACAGAAGAATTTTCAACATCAAAAGAATAAATATCAATAAAATGGCAAGATTCAAGAGTAGAAGGATGCTTCATAGCATTGAACATATCAAACACTAGTTCTTCAACTTGAAGTCTCAAGATGAGCTTTCCACGCTGCACATCGATGATGGTCTGTAGTCTCCAAGAATGATAGGGAGTGTCTATCTTCATCCATATTAAGGACTAAGAAATCTACCTGAAAGATGAACTTCTTGACCTTAACTAATACATCCTCAATGACTCCCCTCGGATAAGTAATGGACCTATCTACAAGCTTAAGCAAAATAGTGGTGGGTTTAGGCTTCACCATTCCTAACTTCCTAAAAATAGAAAGAGGCATTAAGTTAATGCTCACACCCAAATCCATTAAAGCGTTATCTATATACAAATGATCAATAACACAAGGAATAGTAAAACTCCCTGGATCCTTAAACTTCGGTGGCAACGTTTTCAATAATATAGTAGAACATTCCTCATTCAGCTTCACCGTGGCATACTCCTCAAGCTTCCTCTTATTAGACAAGATTTCTTTCAAAAACTTAGCATAAGAAGGTATCTGTGCTATGGCCTCAATAAAGGGAATGTTTATATACAACTTTTTAAACATCTCAAGAAAATGACCAAACTGCTTATCTAATTGCGTACCTTTCAACCTTTGAGGATAAGGGATCCAAGGTCTTACCAGATGTGTGATGGGGTCAAAAAATAACCTTGGATGATCCTCCTTTGCAGCTGGTGCTTCCTTGGCTTTCTTTCTACCCTCCTGACTCACTTCTTCTTCACTCCTTTCCTCTTTTTTATCCTTTTGCTTCTCCTTAACTTCCTCAAGTTGTCTACCACTCATCAATAAGATTGCCTTTGTATGTTCTCTCTGGTTGGCCTCAGTAGTGCTAGGCAATGATCCCGAAGGTCTTTCCTTCAACAAACTTGCAATCTGGCTCATCTGATTCTACAAGTTCCTGATAGAAAATTCTTGATTCTGTATCCTAACCTCAATAGTGGAGATGTACTTCGAGAGTAGATTTTTGAGATTGGATTTCTCAAGTGACTCAGAATTTGGAGTCTTAAAACCTGGAGGTGGCTCTCTTTGAACATTTGATGACTACAGTTGTGCCATTTGATCATTTCGCCAAGAGAAGTTTGGACGATTCCTCCACCCTGGGTTGTAGGTGTTAGAATATAGATCCCCTCCTTATCTGTTATAATTGCCCACATAATAGGCCTCCTCTTTCTTTTAAGCAAAAGGATTCCTAACTTGACACTCAAAAGATGCATGAGAATCTCCACCACAATGCTCGTATATGGCACAACTACTCAATGAAGAACTAGCTCCTCCTCTCATATTGTGCATCAGATTATACAGCTTCATCAAAACATTCATCTGAGATGATAAAGCCACTATATTGTCTACTATACGAGCTCTTGTAGGTCGTCTGGGATGCTTATCTAACTTATACTAAAAGCTACTGGTGGCCATCTCATCAATCAACCTGTAGGCCTGATCTGGTGTCTTTCTCATTAAACTACCTTTTGTTGCAGCATCTATGGTACTCTTGGTCAATGAGTTCATTCCTGTATAAAAAGTGTTAGCCTGCTGTCATGTGGAGAACCCATGATTAAGACACTGTGTCAACATATCTCAAAATCACTCCCACGCTTCATATAGACTTTCATTTTCATATTGGGTGAAGGAAGTGATCTCATTCTTCATCTTTTCAACCTTGATAGGAGGGAAAAATTTAGCCAAAAATAATCTCATCATCTCATCCCATGTAGTAATTGATCCTGACAGCAAACTAGCTAACCATGCTCTGGCCTTATCCCTTAAAGAAAATGGGAATGCTCTTAATCTCACCACATCATCCGACACTCCATTCTGCTTGAACAGATCACAAATATCCAGAAAAGTTTCCAGATGGGTGTTCGGATCCTCCAAAGGTAATCCTCCAAACTGAGATGTTCTCACCATGGATGTAATACTGTAAAGAATCTCAAAACTCACAGCTGTGATCGCCGGCCTTATAATAGGAGGGGCATGGGTCTATTATTATGCCCCATAGTCAAATCCATCATAGTCAACTCCCTTCTCTCTTCAAGTCGTGCCATCAGCCCCTTATCGTGTTGTTCCATTTCTACAAACTACTCTTCTCTAATCCCTTATTATATGTTACTATTTTGAGCCAATCTGGTTTCCTTGTGCAACCTGTGAGTAGTTTTTTAAATCTTAGTACCAAGTAGCAAATTCTCGAGCCTTTGACCACTAGTGATCATAAACAAAATGAGATAAATAAAAAGCAAATAACAACAAAGCTAAAAATTGAAAATAAACAAACTGAAGTAAAGCAATCAAACAAACAGCTAAAATACGGAAATTAATAAAGAATCAAGAATTAAATCTGAGACAATTAACACCCTCTAACCTAATGACTCACAATAAAGAAAATCCCTGGCAACGGCGCCAAAAACTTATTGTTGTCTAAATAAATCAATACAAATTAAATTCTATGTACACCAAGCTAAAGGCAAGCATACCTCTTTGACAAGTAATATAAAACGGTAAGAACTAGATATCGTACCAAAGGGATTCCAAAATGCAAGACAATTAAATTAAACTATGCGAAATTACTCAGACGCTAAAGAATTGATTGATTTGAAAAAGAAATAAAATAAGTGAATTAAGGAAATATGCTTGATGTAAGATATGAACTAAATGATATTAAACTTAATCAATTGACAAAAATTGGCTAAGGTTTCATATTTCAATTGGAATTATAACGGGGGATTGATTTAGGAGTTACTTCACTTAAACAAGTTAAACCTAATATTCATAGGAATTCCTTTCTCTTTTAAATCCAATTTACCTACTTGGTTCACAGATAATTCAGAGTAAAAAGAAAACATTCAGTGCAAGAAGCCAAAAATTAAGTTCTTTAATTCTAGGTATCCTCATATAAGATTCTACGATTAGTCTACGCGTTAGTCTCAAATATATTGCTGAATCGATTTTTCGAAAAATCAAATCCCAATGGTTATAGCATTCAATCATCTAAGGCCTTAATATAGTTGATCAATCTAAATTAGGCTAAAAATGCAATCAATCAAACAAATATAGTTGGTCCACCTCTACTGTTCACACAAGTCCCACTAAAAACGTTCTCTTACCACCAGCCCAGTTTCAGCCTTCTCTTCTACGCTGCTATCTCTTCCTTATGCAGCTGCCACACTCTTTTCTATTCTGATTTTTTTCGCTACTTTCATTTCTTTTACGCTACTAGTCTTCTTTCTTCTTTTGTTATTCACACTACACTCTCCTTAATAACGTTGCCAGCTCCTCTCCTTTCTCTTGGACCTATTTCTCACTTGCTCACTCCTCTCACGCTATCTAGCCGTCAATCTTTCTCTTTGGCAGCCTTTTTACTTACACTATTCTTGTCTCTTTTTCACGCAGCTGTAACTCTATTTTTCTCTCTTACCTTCACGTTGATTTATTTTATTCTCTCTTTTCAATACTCTCCTTCTACTTTCACATTATCTCTTATTTCTCACGTTACCCACGTTTCTTTTCTCTCATGCGTCGCTAGCTTCTCTTCTTTTCCTATTCATTAATGTGATAAATAAGTTAAGGGTTTTTGGTCACCCCTCTAATTCACACACGCCACTCTTCTTCTAGATGAAACTTTTTCATCTCCTTTAAATTCATGTGCTACTACATTGTCGTTTATTGCCTTTGCTTATTTTGAGAAGCTTTACTTACTTTATGCTTTTAAACATTCCAAATCTAACATGTGCCTAAAATTAAAACAATTAACTCTTAATTAGTGCAATTTAAAAATTAAATAGACAAAAGTTTAGCAAATTATGTATATAAAAGCAATATAAAATACCCATTACCAGATCTATAATGGAGACTTGTCCCATTAGAATTTAGAGCTGTTATTTTACAGAAAATTATAATTGACGATTGGGTGAATGATAAGAATTATGTATGAGACCTTTGAACAAGTATAACATGGAGATTTTAGATGATTAATAGTAGCTAATAAAGTCCTAGATTAAGTTCTGAGGTACCTAAAATCACATAATTATCTTGCAGTATTAGAAAAGGACAAGTAAAGATATCTTTATTAAACATCAAAGTTGTGCAGTAGAAGTATGAGGTATAATTCTTTTTAAAGAGATTGAGGTTTGATAAGCTCAAAATTGCCTTAAGAGATAGTAACATTTGAACTCTAAGGAAATTGAATGGTTTTATGTGAATAGGATATTATGTTAATGTCTTACGATATGATCTTAAATAATTTATCTGCTTCCAAAGAGTATGATAGGAACTGACAAAGGTATAATAAACAGTTCACTTATAGTTACAGATTTAAGATTCGAAGGCTAAGGAGTCTATGTGAGGCGTAAGAAATACAAGAAAAATATTATTGAATTTTGTTTATAAGTAGAGACAATGAGAACGAAAATGGTTATTATTTATAAGTATACAAAAATAATCATTTTATGGAGAACTCCAATTAAAGGTTTCATTCGTAGTAATCTAAGTATATTTGAATCTTGATAATGTTAAATGGATGGTTTGATGTATGATTAAGCTAGCAAAGTTGTGAATAGACTGATTATTAGTGATAAAGTGAAAGTATTGATTTTGCAAAAAGGAGTTTCATGTGGAGATAAGTTGCAAATTCCTAGGAAATTTTATTAAGAGCTAACATTACGTTGATGCTAGGTCAAGAATTGTGTGTACTATTCACAGTTGAACTTGAGAAAGAAATTCCATATTAAGTCACTCTCTAATGTAAGCTATGCACCTGAGGAACATAAAGAGGCATCGTACCTTGAAAGTGAGTTATAATTGAAAAGTTATGAAAAAGGTGATAGCAAAGTATATGTTCAAATCCTTGTTAAACTAATAAGTCAAGGATGAGAGCTAAAGAACTAAAAACAAATCTCAGCCACTCCCTATCTGGGATTGGAAATGGAATTATATTACAAAGGATTTTATGTTAACAATTTCACGAAATCTAAGCGGATATGATAGGTTATAGGAGATAAATGACCAAATTACAAAATCTACCCATTTCTTAACCATCTAAAGTTGTTATTCTCTTAATAGTTTAATCAAGCTGTAAGTGATCGGAAGGATATAGTTGCATAGTGTAGCACCCCACTTCCATCGAGCACATATTCATACATCTCGAGGACATTCGAACACATACATTATGAAAACCGTGCGTTAGAGTAGTCAAATAAAACTCTTTGCAAAAAAAATTTCCAACATCACACGCATTTTTTGAAAAACTCATAATCATTTAGGCCCATCTTATTTATAAACATCACCAATTATAAATGTCATCACAAACTCACACTTAATCAAACATTAAACACATTGTCGAAATTTCAATAATCTTTTAGACCAATTATAAAATACAAAATGTCTTTGAACATAACTGTTATTACAAGCATAATTCATTTATACAATAAATAAAGCTTACAGAATACAATATTTAATAAAAATTTTACTAAAAAATATGCAGATGCCAACTGATCCCAACCTCTATCTCTTACTCAAAAGCAATGGTTAGACTCCAATTTTGCCTAACTCGATATCTCCCTGAGCTTGAAAAAAATGTTTCAATATTGGGTTGAGTTTTGAGAACTCAATGAGTGGACAATCCTCGATGGCTCACTCAATCACATAACACATCAATTCATGTAATCACGTAATTCACATCATTTCACAAATCATCATGTTGAATGACATACACTTCATATTCACTTAATGTCATATTTCACATTCAGAAATCATTCAAACAGTGTATTTCAATTATTTAAACATATATATATATGCAATGTATATAAGAATCACATTCATTTATTTCGTTGTTACAACCGAGTGCCTTTTTCACTGTCTCGTATCTATTGCGGATACCGGACTCTATCATACTGTCCCTTATCTATTAGGGATACAGGGCTCTTATACATTGAGCCTTAGGCTCTTACCACAAATATTTTAGCTTTAAGCTCTTTTTCACAAGCGACTCCGGTCACAACTGCATTTATATTTCATGCATTCATATAATGAAATGCACTACATTCATATATTTTAAAACAATTACTAGTGCTCAATTTTCCCCAATCACATTCAAAATTTTCATCGGATCAATGTCTTACATTTAACAATAATATTGAGAATCACTTATTTCATTCCAATTCACGTACAATGAGCACTTCATATATTCTCATATTTATCAAACTTCTCGAACGATTAATGTTTGGAATTGTCTTAATCACATTCACATTCAATAGTAATTCAATACAAAATTTAAAATAAAACACAATGTAAGTAAGACCATCTAGGTCAACTCATAATACGCTCCAAATTAGCGTTTGATTCCATGATCGGGAAACTTCTAGATGCAAATGTTGAATCATGTATATCAATATCATCCAACCCACATAGTGCACGCACATTATTAACTACACAATCACACAAACATTTCATTATACATATATGTGTACGTGTAAGGTATAATGCATGCTCATATTGACAATCACGGGTATATTTCCTTTATTAACATATCATAATCAATTAACATCTTTCAATCCTTCTTTAATATCTAATGCACTTTACTCACTTTAATCACCTCATTTCTTATCAACTAAGGTCATTCAAGATCTCATTCAAGTCTAATTACCTCATATGGAAACACCCTAGCATTGATTGGTTCAAACTTCACCCAAAAGACCACTCTTTTTTTTCTTTAGGTCTGGCTATGATTATGGTGTCCCTGTCACGATCATGGCAGAGCCTTATTTTATCAGGCCACGATCGTGTTGTAAGGGCCACGATCATGCCCTACATTTTTCTTCCTTCATCCACACGAATTTAACACTTATACAAACATCAATTCTACTCCAAATTTTCCCGAATTCATACCCATTAATGCAATTTCATTCCATGCTAATTACACTACCCATTTATTGCATTAAACTCTCTAATCCTTTACTAATTTGATTCAACATTTCAAACTTAATCTCATCATTCAAGAAATCCAATCTCCTTCCATTCTATTTCGTATTCATAATGCAATCAAACAATTCATTCATTGTGTTATGTCCTCATTTAACACTCTAAAAACTTCAAATTAGATGCATTTTCATCAAACAACCTTTTCTTTAAAGTATAACATCAAAATCAATCAAAACTTTTCACACACTTAACTAACCTTTCCAACATCAAAATTATGTTCCTTTTGAGCCCCAATTAAGTCCAAAAACATTATAAATATATACCTCATCCTTAATTGGTTGAACCATTGCATATTCAAAAAATTTCAATGAAAAATCACTGCCCATGATCGTGGCATCCCCTGCCATGATTGTGACAGAAACTAATTTCTTAGTATTCCTGCAGTTTTTTAGTTTTTCTTATGACATATTTTTAGCTCAGTTTTGTATGGCCATTTTTACCTAGAAAATGAGGTGTTTAGGAAACACTTTCTTCTAATAAACTGTTCTTCTATGTCTTAAGTTTCTAATGACAATAAATTTATGCATTTTGGTTTAGTATTATAAGTGTTATAACCAAAATACGACAGACTATTCTCATATCTCGACATAACACAATTCTCAACTTTCAATAAATTTTCAAGACTATTAAGGGCAGATTTCAAAATCTATTCCTTAATGAAAAATGTGGCCATATGTGTCTAATTTACTTTAAATCACAATTCTTCTGATTTGGATTTCTACAAATCAAGATATGGCCAAAATACAGATGCATGTTCAGTAAAAACACTCCATCTAGCATATTTCGGCACACCTTGAACTTCATTTTAATCCTAGTTCATCTCTTTTACTTAGTCTATGATTTCTAACTAATATCCTTATTATTTCCTATTCATTCCTACTTCCACTTTAACTCAATATCTTACACAACAATTCATGATATATGTTTTGTAACACCCCGCTCCCGCAAGACCCGAACCCGACATCGATGGTGATGCACGAACTCGTATCCCGCGAGGTGGCGTGCTAAAGCACTCATTCACTTTGAAAATCGGTATAAATATTCTTCTGTTGTTTGAAACCACA
>JANQBM010000009.1:10461806-10477206 GCA_025594535.1 Erythroxylum domingense | reverse complement strand
TATATCACAATTGACTTATTTATCCTTACTAATTTCAATATTCTTTTCATCTTTTATTTTATGTGACATTCAGGAACCAAAGATGACCACCACCTGCAACTCGGAAACGATCAAATTGCAGGCGAAAAACAACAGATGATGCTCAAAATCAAATCGCCTTCTGAGCAAGCATATGAGAGAAAATATCATATAATAACACACATTAATGTTTATTAAAGTGTGAAATGATTCGAATGGAATTGGAAAAGGCCTACCAAATAAAATACATATAGTCTTCTGTTCTCAGCTCCATTTTGGCCTTTTACTCAAAAACGTAGCCATAAATTTCAAACAAAAAAAATGCTTAAAAAAGAAAATGAAAATAAACTCCTTCCATTTTCAGCCCCTCCCTATAAATTCTTCACACCAGACTCCACAGAACCTTCTATATATTTCTCAAAACCAAAGGCAGCCCTTTTTGATTTCTCTCAATACAATATTTATTTGTAAATTGCAATCTGTTTGGTAATTGAATATAGAATTAGCTTATTGAAAACACAGCAATCGTAACTCAATTTGAAGGGGAAGGGGGCATATTGTGTAGGAGGATGAGCATGCCCTCTAGTTTTGTTCATAGTTTGCCTCCTCTCAGATCTTAATTATTTGTTTTTCTTGACGAGATTTGGCATCTGGGTTTTTCTTTAATCGGTGCGTTTATGGTATTTTGGATTTGGATCTTTGATTCACTTTTCAAGTCTGGACATTTATCAGATTTTGTTACTGAATCTATTTCTGGGTTTTTCCTTCCTGTTGTTTTCTTTTTTCCCCTTTTGTTGACATTTTAATACCCAGGTTTGGTGATATTAAGGTTGCTTGGTTGATTGATAGTTTAAGGATCTTTTGCTTTTTTAATCTGACAGAATATAGGAGTTAAAAGTGTTCAAATAAGGAATTGAAGTAGTTTTTCTGCCTTCGTTTCGTTCAATTATAATGCAATTAACTTCCATTAAACGCCTGCATTTCGTTATACTAATTTTGATGATGTTCAAATTATGTGTTGCGTTATGAATTGCATCCTGTTTAAATCTTAAAATAATTGACATGAATATATGATTGCTTTTCTGAATTAGATGAATTATTGCCCAATTTGTGATTGTTATTTCTGGGATTTGCTACTGAGTTAGCTTAGTTTTGCTTTGTAGAGAGGAAAGAAAAATGCAATCTGATAATGGCAAGTTATTCATTGGTGGAATTTCTTGGGACACCAATGAAGATCGGCTCAAGGATTACTTTGGGTCTTTTGGAGAGCTAGTGGAGGTTGTCATCATGAAGGATCGAACCACAGGGCGTGCCCGTGGATTTGGTTTTGTTGTTTTTGCTGATCCAAATGTCGCAGACAGAGTCATAAAGGAAAAACATAACATTGATGGCAGGATGGTGAGTGTCTGCTCATGTCTAAATAAAAGCTCTAGATTGATATGTAATTTATGACCATTGGTTCGATTGTTATTCTCCCATGAAGGCATGAATCCAATGTCTAACTGTAGCAGTTTTATAGTTCTGAGTTGCATTCAATTTGTTTTCAAATTGAGCCCTACAATCAAGTGGAGCTAGCTTGAGCTACTTTATTTTCTTTTCTTCTGCTGCATATGTTATCATTGAAAGTTCCATTGCTTAGTCTTTGATGTTTTTTACGGTTAACTTTTCACCCTAAGGTGGAAGCGAAAAAGGCTGTTCCTAGGGATAACCAGAACATTCTGACCAGAAACAATGGTAGTAGCACCCATGGTTCTCCAGGTCCAATCCGCACAAGGAAGATTTTTGTAGGAGGTTTAGCATCTACAGTTACAGAGAGTGATTTTAAGAAGTATTTTGATCAGTTTGGAACAGTTACAGATGTTGTGGTAATGTATGATCACAACACTCAAAGGCCACGGGGATTTGGATTCATTACTTATGATTCTGAGGAGGCAGTGGACAAAGTATTGACAAAGACATTTCATGAACTAAATGGAAAAACAGTTGAGGTTAAGAAAGCAGTTCCCAAAGAGTTATCACCTGGACCTAGTCGTAGCCCACTGGGTGGATATAACTATGGTCTGAGTAGGTCAAATAGCTTCCTTGATGGCTTCACTCAGGGATACACTCCTAGTACTATCGGAGGCTATGGACTTAGGATGGATGCTAGATTTAGTCCAGTGGCTGGTGGCCGAGGTGGGTTTCCACCATTTGGTTCTGGTTATGGAATGGGTATAAATTTTGAGCCAGCATTAAGCCCTAGTTATGGGGGGAATGCAACTTTTACCAGCAATCTCAGCTATGGGCGAGGAGCGAGCCCTTATTATATTGGCAATACAAATAGGTTTGCTAGTCCTGTAGGTTATGATGGAGGCAATGGAGGTAATACTTCCTTTTTCAGCTCGGTAAGTAGGAACTTGTGGGGTGATGGGGGACTCAACTATAATACCAGTTCTGGAAGTTCTAATGCATATGCAGCATCTGGAGGTGGAAGTTTTGGAGGAAGCACTTTTGGCAGTAGTGGAGTTAACTGGGGTTCTTCGCCACTTTCAGGTCAAGGTGGAGGAAATAATGTCTCCACTAGCAGTCTGAATTTTGTCTATGGAGATGGTGAAAACAGTGTAGGTTTGGGCACAGGTGGCTATGGAAGAAGCAGTGGGAATGCTATGGCCCCAACATCATCATATGCTGCATCAAATGGTGCTTTTAGTGGAACATTAGCTGACATTTATGCTGGAGGTTCTGATTATGCGGACTCCACTTGGAGATCATCAAATTCTGATCAAGAAGGATCCGGCTCATTTGGTTATGGACTTGGAAATGCCACTTCGAATGTTTCAGTTAAAAATTCTCCTGGCTTTGTTGGTGGTTATAGTGTTAATAAAAGACAGTCAAATAGAGGTAAGAACTCCTTGTCATTTGTATCCATTCAACTGTTGCCTCTGTTCATCTGTGCATTGTGATCTTGGGGATCTAATTATTGAAGTTGAACCATTACGACAAATGTTTATGCAATAGTTTTTGAATCTTGAAACCCTAAAGAGCACAAGGATCGCCTACACATATGTTCATCAGAACATTCATATCTTTAATCACGACGAGATTAATTAAAAGTGGGTGTCTTTTTGTGTGAACCTATTTGATTTTAGCTTTTCTTAGCATAGTCTTTAATGCAATCCCTTCAATCATATGCCATTGGACCAACACTTTTTTGTATATGTATAGCTCAACAAAGGAATCTTGTTGAGGCAATTTATGCAATTGCTGAAGGATTCAATGGTTCTATTAATGAAAAGATAACCAAGGGTATATTGGCAGAAACTCATATAACTTAGTTTGGTTTAGATTTAAATTAAAATATTGTTAACTTGGGTCACATAAAGAGGATAAAATTTTGCTTAGGAGAGGACATCCTACATTTAGGAGGCCAAGAAGCTGTCCTTTTTGGGTGCTCAAACAAAAGCCAACTTCTAAATACATTCTTGTTTATAATGTTTACTTGTTGCTGATTTACTAGTTCATGTCTTATCTCTTCTTTTTTTGTGAAGTACTGTTTTAGATTCACAAATTGATCTACGTATGCCACAGAAAAATCAAGGATCATAGATTCTTGTACATATGAGGATAAGATGACTTAACAAATATTTAAGGTGTTAGTTTTAGGCAGTTGGTTGCATACTTTATACATCTTCATAGTCACACCTTTTAATTTTAACTTGTTTGAGAGTCATAATCTTTCTTACGGTAACCATTGCATTCTGTCACATGGTCTTTAGGTCTACTTCATAAATGTTTCTTTCTTCAACTGGAATCGAACTGCTTATCGTTGTTTGTTTTTAATTATTGTTGTTTGTATTTAATTATTGGGCCATCATTGTTGGTATTGAACTGAAATTGATAACTCTTATCCATAGGATTTTGTTCTTCCGTGAAAAGTTGTATCTCAACTGGTAAATTAAGATGCACTTGTGTTTCGTCAACTTCTTTTATCTATCTGGTTAAAAGCAAGATAATGGAAAAACTGACGATTTTGGAATTGACAAATTTAATTTCTTGTGGTGAATGCTTAATTGCTTGGTGCTATTCTATTCTAAGAAACAGGCTTATGAATGATTCTCTGATGATATGCTTGCTGACAACTCCAATATGAAAATTTTTTTAGTCACTTTGGTCCCCTTTTATGTCTGTTCCTTTAAGATAGACCATAGTTTTAGAAGTCATCATCTGTGCAGCAACATCACAAAATCTTTAAAACATGCAATCATATAAACAAAGGACACCTCTAAGTTGCATCGTCTTTAAGTACTTCAACTGGGTTTTGACAGAAATACTCTGTTTTTTTATTTGTTCCTTTAATTCCATTGTCTTAAGCTATAAGCATATAAGTGACTATATTTCTCTTTGACACAGTTCTTGTCCTGAGAATAGATCTGAGTACACGATGTGAGAACTAGGATTATAATGTGGAAGGAACACGGGATGAAATGCAATCTATACTAAATGTAATGGAGATCCAAATAGTAATGATCTGAAGTCATGTTCTTGTTCCTAAATATGCTAGCAATATGTTTCTAAATCGAGTTTGTTCCTAAAACTCAATTCACTTGATTCCTATCTTTGCTTATAAGAATTCTTTTCCTGAACACCATTCCGGATTGTACTTCTCTTCTTTAGGGTGCATTTGTTGGGAGATATAGTCAGTTGAAATGACTCGTATGTTAGTTTACTATATTTGGTATCTTTTGTGACATGAAGAAACATTAGGGGTTAAATTTAATCAAACAACAAGGTTTACATGGCACTGGTGGGGGCTACATTAAAGTATTGAAAAGTTACAAAGTCTAAAGTTCGTGAAGAGAATAGTTCTTGTACTTACGTCACTCTTTCTTTCTCTCCCTTTTTCTTTATGTCACTTTTGATATTTTCTTCAACAACGAAACTTTATTTGTTTCGTATGTAATCTTACACATGAAAGCATGCTTAGTGTTTATTGATGTAAATATCATTCTTGCAACATGAAAATTTATTTTGTTAGCCCTTTACAAACACTCTTTAGGATGTAGTTAGAAAATTTTGAGAAATATGTGATCATGATTCCAATTTTATGGTTACAATAATTATAGTTGGTTTTCAGCAAAATAGTTTGAATGACCTAAGGATTTGGATACTGGGTGTGAATGCATATTAATTATGTAGCTGTATTTTCTTGTGTTGGTCAACACATATGTGTCTACAAAATTTGAACACCTTGCTTATTTGTTTACAACTGATTATCATTGACTGATAATGTTTTTTTTCTTCATTCATTTTTAATAACGCTTCCATCCCCATTCTTGATTTATATTGGTCCAGGAATTGCTGCCTAGGAGTTTATTTTGGTTTTCAAGATATTGTAGCAAAGATAATTTGGAGAAGCAGGTGAACTGTGAATTTCTGCACTTCCCCTCTATAATATTTTCGGTCAAAGAAAATTGGTCATAGCTAACTGGAGTGCCTGTTTTGAAGAACTAAAGTTAGAAGTATAAGGGATTTTGTGCTAAGGTTTGAGTTCTGAATTACCCCTCTTGGTTTTTGTTTTATTTTGAGTGAGATGTAAAAGCAGCTTGCGGGATATAGTAAAAAATGTATTATGCATCTCTGTTGAGGCAGCGATACAAAAAGATCATAGACTACTCTTTTTTCGTTCTTTCCTCTTAGTTTTTAATGTTCTGTAATATCTGGCAGTATTTGTTGATTCTTGTCAGGTATACTTTGAATTGTCCCATTGTTGGGTTTCCTTCTAAAAGGATTGTACTTGAGCTTCTTGTTGATTTTATTAGTGTGAAACATTATAGGGGTACCCATCTAAGGTTCCCATGAATAAGTCATCACATTATCATTCTTTTTATGAGAATATTGATTAAAACTTGTCACTCTGTAGAATAGACCATATGGGAATATTTTATTATCATTTCTTGATTTCAATAGTTTGGCAAGAACTAAGAAACTAAATGCTTTGGACGGCTGATTGTACAACTAGTTTAGATAAAACTAGTTTAGTTAGTCAGTTTCTGTTAAATATCTGCATATTTTACTTATGTTTGTAGTTTTCAATTCTGATTTCTGCTTGTAATTGTCACAAATAATCATTGCCCAAGTTAAGGATTTTAGTTCTTTTGTTTGGCTCTCTGTATAGTGATACATGTAAAATAGTATAATCTCTTTTGAAAAGTAATGTAACTAACTTTTAAGTAGTAAACTGATTTCTTGCTTCTATCTTTATTTGTTGATTCTCTTACTTTTCTTTGCATTCTAGAATTGCAATTAAATCAAAATTCCTTAAATGAGTAAACCTTAAATTTGCAAGGAAGATGGATTAATATTATAGGAATTAAAGAAATATAGGTCTTATTAAGTTCTGTCAGTATAATTCCTTTGTTGAAGAAGTCTAAAATAACATTAATAAGTTCATATTAAATGATGTGTTAAGACTATTAGGCCTAGGAGCTTTGATATGCTTTTGACTTCTGTTGTTAAATGTATTAACAAATCCTCTTTTAAGGTTGGTGGTTGTTAAATTGATAGACAGGCAGGCAATAGGAATGAAGTTAACCAAGAAGTTTTTAAAGAAACATCATTGCAATCCTAACGTTCAGGATCTTAAAGAACATATGTGTTGTAGATGACTTAGAGATTAGTGGTTTCCTTGACGCGTTTAGGAACTTTCACTAAAGCCATTAAGTGTAATGTAGCTAGACTTAATGCACTCGATAATTATGGACCTTATTTTAAAGCTCTCCAAGCTTAATAAATTTCTATTTTCTCAAAAAAAAAAAACAGTATAAAATTAAGATATTATATAAACTTTTTCATATGAATGCATTTATAATTTGAAACAAATTCTCAATGAACAACACTATTTTATGTCAATGTGAAATAGGAATTCTATGATTAAATAAAAAAATTTAAGTTCATTAAGTTTTGATATAATGAATTTGAACTTTTTAATGCTTATAAAAAGAACTCATCCACCATATTTCCATAGAAAAAACAATAAAGATATTTGGTATTTTCAAACGTTATGGAGGAGTTTGAATTTGTTATTTTCTATTTTTTACTAATTTCTAATCAAAATAAATTTATACAATAATCCTTAAAACATCATAGAGGTAGTCTCATAAATTTTAAATATTTTTAAATCCTACGTGGCTAGTGGTAACCACTAATAACCACCACTTTTCAACCATGAAAGGCTTTTATTTCAAAATTATAGGCTTCTTGTTTCCTCTTTACAAGTTTTCAATCTCTTTGGAGGCTATTGAATAACCTTAACATCTCTACAGTTTTTTTACGAGTGTAGGAAAAGTCTAAAAGAACCCATCATAATGTTAAGAACAATCGACGATCAATAGTTTCACTTTACTTTTGGTTCAGTTTTTTATTTCGATTTCCTATTTTTAGTTTTTACACATGATTAATATTAATATTTTATATTTTATATATTTTTTTGGATTTATGACAAAGAAACCAAAAATAAAAACTTATTTGGTTTCATCATCCTATCTATTATTTTATTTTTATTATAATATTAGACGTTAATTTAATTCAACTCTTAACATATCAAATTTTAATGGGTTGATTATAAAAAAAATCTCAAACTTTGGTCAATTTTGCAATTATAGCCTAAACTTTAAAAAAAGATAATAAAATGATGAAACTTACAATTTTTTTCAATTCTAAAAAAAATTGAAAAAAAACGAAGGGCAGTGATCATTCACAATTGAATTAGAAAATTGCAGATGAAGGAGTTTGTCATTTTAAAAAATCGACATTGTTTCCTTACGTGATTAAACAATGTCGTTTCATTAATCAGGATTTGTTCTATTAAGTGCTACTGATGTACACTAATAATAAGGGTTTTTGGATACGTGGCATGTAATGTTAGCAAACTTAACAAAGAAATTAATGTCAGGCTATAATTGAAAATATTGAAAGTTTTAGTATTTGATTGCCACTTTTTAAAGTTCAGATTATTATTACAAAATTGACTAAAGTTGGCATTTTTTGTAATTAATAATTATTTATCATAATTATTAAAAATCAAAAGATATTAATATTAATATAATTAAATTTTATACATTTAGCAACCTAAAAGTTGATTGAAAACACCTATTAATCATTGATCAAGGTATTGAATGCCAAGTACTTTGCTAAACTCATCCATTTGCTAGTTGAAGTACTTAATAACTCAAAGATTCTTTGCATTACCTTTATCTATGCTTCCAATTTTTCCTTCCAGGGGGATGACTTGTGGACAGATTTATGTAACATACACACTAGCATGTACTATCCATGGTTGTTAATAAAAGACTTCAATAATATTCTCTATTCCAAATGAGGTTAAGGGGAAGAATAAAGGACACAACTTGTTCAATGATGGGTTTAGGGAAAGCATAAGTAATTAAAGTGGAAGCTTCTAATCTTAAATATGATGGAAACTTCTTGACTTGGAACAAGAAACATCAAAGGTCTCATTAACCAAATTGGATAAAGCAATGGTAAACTCCTCTTGGCTAAATCACATGAATGAGAGTAAGGTTCACTCTCACAAGGCTCTATCATTTGACCACTCACCTATTGAAGTCCTAATAAAAGATTCTTTTAATTCTAAGCAGTCTCATTTTAGATTCAATAATTAACTAAATGAGCTTAATGGATACGAAGATTATGTTCTCGCTCACTTCAAAAATACCATTGGCATAACAACTAAAGTTAGATCTTTGTTGTATGAACTCAGGAACATCATTCCTCCTTTAATCATTGAAGAGCATACCATATATCTAGCTGCTCAATTCAATAAAGTGGATGTCAGATGTGCATTATGGAGTCTTAACCCTAAGAAAGCACCTAGACTAGACGATTTTAATGCAAATTTCTTTCAAAAATCTTAGAATTTAGTAAGGAATTAAGTAATCAATTTTACCCTTAAGCATTTACCAAATTGTAGCATATGAAGAGAAACAAACAATACTAATATTTTCCTATTCCCAAAGATTAGTAATCTAATTAGTTTGCATAATTTTAGACCAATCTCTTATTGCAATGTTTAGTACAAAATCTTGGCCAAAATGGTTGTTACTAGACTTTCAAGCTCCCTTAAGGACATCATCATTCTAAGCCAAGGGTCCTTTCTACAAGGTAGGAGCATTAGGGATAACATCCTATTAATTCAAGGACTACTTAAGGATTACCATAAGAGCAAAGTAATGACGAGATGCTCGTTCAAAATAGACATACACAAGGCTTTTAAATCAATTGCTTAGTCCTTTACCCTGGAAGCTATAGAAATAACGTGTTTCCTGAATGAATTCATTGGATGGATTGAGATGTGTAACACAAATACTACTTTTAGTGTCTTTACGAATGAGGAAACCACTAAACTCTTCGATAGGGGACAAAAATTAAGGTAAGGGGACCCTTTATCCCATAACCTTTGGTGTGGGCATTTCTGTTGTAAATCCTTGTATCTGATTCCCTGTCACTTTACTCGAAGTTGGTAATTTCCTTGATTATCTTCGTGGTCTTAGTAAAGGGAAAATATTTGTCTAAGAATGCTCGAACTAGCTGATCCTAAGTCATGACATTAGCTGGGTTGAGAGAATGATATCAAGTCTTTGCTCTATCTCTAAGGGTAAAGGAAAAAAGCCTAATTCTAACCGCATCTTCTGACATCTGATGGTACCTAAAGGTGTCACAAATTTCAAGGAAGTTCACTATATGTGCGTTGGGATCTTTGTTCGTTAGTCCATAAAAATGCACGTTCTTAAAACTGCACATTCTATTAAAGCATATTTAGGAGGGCTAGTTTGATTTCAAACGATGTTGCTTGTACGGGTGGCCTAGCTATTCCTTGGTTAGCCGCATTGAACCGTGGTCTCATGGAGTCTATAAGGGTCTGTTGTTGACGTCCTTGGTTCACTCCGTGGTCCAAATATTGCTGAAATTCCTTAGCTATTGTTGATTTCACAATTTCTTCTTCTTTGTCACCTCAAGTTTTTCTAATGGTTTGTACTAGTCGAGTGATGTCTAAATTTAAGGTTTTAGCTATGCGACTCAAACTCCTCGTGACTCTTGTGTTCATTCAAGAGCACGATTTCAAAAGTAGGAAAAAATCATGAAAAACAAAAAAATGAAAAATGAAAAACTAACTAAATGCCTAAAACTATAAAACTAAATTAATCGCCTCTTCAACAACAACACCAAAAACTTCATCACGGTTTTCCAATGTGTGTAAGTTCTAATTAATAACCTCAATAATCTGCAAGCATACGGGTCATTCACGTAATACTTAAGGTGTCAATCTCATGAGGAGGGATAATCTAATCCTAAAATCTAATGCCAAGATAATTTGTAGTAATTCAAAATGTAACAAAACTATTCAATCACACAACTCAATTCTAATAATCAATTACAAAAATATTAATAAAGTAGCTGTTGTAACCACACTCAAGAATCAACCTAAAGGAACTATTAATTGAGAGAAAGGGGAATTTTTACCTATCTTTAATACTAACATAATCGATTATGAATTATCGGATTATTAGTCCTAGAAAATCTTATGGTTGATTACTTTCTCTCGAGTTATAACCATTAACCGTAAATTGTAAACCCTAATCAGATTATAGAAAATTGCAATTTTTCAATTAACAATCTATCTAAAACCATAATTATATCTAAAGTTGTCCAATAAACTATCGGGAACCTATGCGAGATCTCTCTTCACACAATTACCGATTTGATTAATTTCTCATTCTTATTAAATCACCTAACTATTGTTAGCCCAGTTTAATTATTTTTCATTCGATTCACCCTTTCAGCCTATTACTGAATTATGCAATCATAATAATTAATTATAATAAATCAAATAAACATAAAGCAATCAGATTTTATTAAATCAAAGATTAAAAAAAAACCCAAAGGTGAGTATAAAACATCTCAACATTCACAAATCCTATCATCAAACTGCTATTCCCAATTATATACAATAATAAAAGCGGAGAATAACAAGCAATATGATCTTAAATGGAGACAGGAGGCAGCAACATCAGGAAACTCCAAATCTGGGAAGTACATCGATGTCGGCTTCTTCTCCACTTCTCTCTTCCTTCTTCTCTTTCTCAATCTCTCAACAATCCTCTCTAAGGTTTTCTCTCAAAAGTGGCTGATGCAAAAACTCCTTTTTCTCATCTTTTATCTTATTCTTTATATATCTTTTATGTTCTGAGTAGCCCTAAGATTTTTTCAAGGTCTGAAAGGTACAAAAACTTCCTCAAAACTTGACGTTTTTTAGTGTCTGCACGTCTATCTTATGCAGGCCACGATCGTGGGCCACGTTCGTGCCTTATGTCACGATCATGGCAAGCAGGACACGATCATGGGATTTATTCTGGGCTTATGTCATAATCGTGGCATATGGGCCACGATCGTGGGCTTACTCCAGTTCTTCTGTCACGATCGTGGTATGTTGGCCACGATCATGGGCCATTGTTGCGGCTCGAGTGTCTCTAAAACTTCTCTGTTCTTCGATGTTGACCCTGAAATACTAACAAACACATCAAGATACCTCAAAAATATGATAATTAAGCTCAAAGACTTGTACTAACTCATAAAAACACTTAAACACAATTAATTAACAAACTAACACAATTCTAACCTAAACACAATTAATTAATAAACTAACATAATTCTAACCTAAACACATGACAATTAAATGGATATCAAACTAAGCCTTAAAATATGATGCAATTCACACTTATCACCATAACTCATATGAAGTCTTTGGGTGACTTGCTAGGTATTTGATTCAAGATATAAGCAGTTGTTTTCAACATTTCACCCCACAAAAATTCAGGCAAACTAGAATGAATCAACATATATCACAACATATTAAGAAGTGTACGGTTGCTTCTTTCAATGCTTCCATTCTACTAAGGTGTTCCTAGCATTGTATATTTTTCTTCAATATCACATTCTTGTAAGTATCTAGCAAAAGGCCCTAGTTTCCTTCCACTATCATCATAATGCCTATAATACTCTCCACCTCTGTCATAATTAACTACCATGATTTTCTTCCCAATTTGAAGCTCAACATTTGTCTTGAAAATCTTAAATGCATCCAAAGATTTAGATAGTATGTGGAATAAATGGTCCACATAGATCAGTATAAATCAACTCCAACAATTCTGAGCACCTATCTGTTCTGCTTTTTCTATCCTTAGCGGTCAACTTTCCTTTAATACAATCAACACAGGCAGTGAAATATGAAAAATCAAAATCCTGAAGTACACCATCTTTTACCAACCTCTCCATTCTATCTCAAGAAATATGGCCTAAACGTTTGTGCTATAACATAGAAGATCTTAAATCCAGCCTCATACGTTTGGAACTAGTAACAGTATTAAGAGAAGAGGAAGAAGCAACAGTAACAACATCATTCAACTCAAGTTTGTATAAATTTTCACATAAAATTCCATTTCGTACCAAAAGAGAGTCATAATACAAAGTCAGTTTTCCAGTTCCAAAAAGAAGACTATAACCTAGTTTATCCAAAATGAATACACAAATCAAATTCCTACTAATAGAGGGTAAATAAGCGACATCATGTAATAACAAAAGATGTACTGTATTCAATTATAGTATAACTGTCCCAAAAAATTCAACTTTGACTTTGGTATCATCTCCCATGTAAACATGTTGCTCAAAACTACAGCTTTCTTCAATTTGTCAATTTCTGTAAGGAATTTATAACGTGAATTGTTGCTCCAGTATCTAACCATCAAGTGTTTAAGTGCACATCAATAACATTGGACTCTAAAAAAACCTTTATAAGACAATTACTTTTCTTCTCTAAGTGAGCTTTGAGTTTTCGGCAATCAACTTTCTTGTGCTCAAAATTCTGACAAAAGTTGCACTTCCCTTTTAAAAACTTATTCTTCTGACTAACAGAAGATGAGCTTGCCAGTCCACTTCCTTAGGACTAACAACTTTCTTTTTGAAAGGCTTCTGGTCATTTGAGTTATTAGAAGTGAACTTTCTCTTTTGATAATTGTTACGGTTTGTCACCATGGAGATGCTTCTTACCCTTCCCTTTTCATGCCATTCCCTTCCTTGGCAAGAATAGCAGTCATCTCCTCAACAATCTATTACTCTTTCTAAGCATTATAGCTTGATCTGATCAAATCAAATTTGAAAGGAAGAGTCCCCATCATAAATCATACCATGTAATCCTCACTAAGGTCTATATCCATAGCCTTAAGCTCATGGTAACAACCCATGAGCTTGTTGATGTGAGCCCTAATGTCACTTGCACCATCATAAATGATGAGATGAAGTATGCTTAAGTACTCATCATTCTTTGATAACTTCATGTACTTCTTCTTAATGGCAGCAAGAACATCCTTTGCATTATCAACCTTAGGAATACTATCATGAATGGATTCATCTATGTGATACCTCATAATCATCAAAAAACATTAGTTAGAGTATTCCCACTCCTCATAAGATTTCTTTTCCTTCTCAATAATATCATCAGCGGGTTTAGGTGGTGCATCAATTCTTAAGGCTAAGTCCATTTGCATGATAGTCAAGTTCATCATGAGAGATTCAACCCACTGCTTGTGGTTAGTTCCATTTAGCGTCAAGATAGCAAAGACTCTCAGATTGCTTAAAGTTGAATGAGAATCAAGAGCAATAACTATAATATGCATGTTAAAATAGGATCATGCAATTCGTGCTCCTTTTGTCAAAATTAATTATATCATTCATACTAGAGTTCTTTAAACAAATATAAAAATCATCCACAAGTAAGAACAATTTATTAAATATTACAACCAAATCATCAATGTACTATTGAAAAGATAGAAAAATTATGTGGTTCATAATATTTCAATAAAATATCTTCACCATATTAAGCATCCTACTAAGTAGATCAATAGGATAATTAATTACCCGTATAGATCTTAATGTTATTCTTTTATCCAAAAAAAAGGTAACTATTTTCTGGTACATGCGTAAGGTTAGAACCTTAGATCAAGCATTGCATATACATGTATAACATTAGCATTCATACACGAATTGATATTTGTACACATTACAAGTTAGAATATGCACTCAATTGACTCATTTCTAGGCATGAAAAGATTAAAACGTTCATGATGTGAATTATGAAACATTTATGCCTTGAATTTTGGCTTGATTGATTACAAGTAGTGAAATTGGAATTAATTGATACAATTGGAAAATTGAGGAACTAATGTACATTTGGTCTAGGAAAAATTCTAAGTGGTAAGAGAAATTAGGATTACTAAGCCTAAAATTGAGTGACATTTGGCATAGTTAAATATGTGATAAATGGATTAGTAATTAAATCAAAATTAGATCAACTAATATGTGACAAGTGGATCAATCTTGGAGTGAAATATGGACTGATTAGTAGGAGACAAATGTGTAGATTAGTGGCAGCAACTTGATGTGACAAATGTAATACATGCCTTAAGACAAATGTTGACATTAGAAGGTGACACCTAGCATGTGATGTAGCAAGTTTCTGTAGCTGAGTTTTACTGCTTCTTTCCTTTGTTTCCTTCATCAAAATAGCTCCTTCTTTTCTCTGTAATTTTGTTTAAACCTTAGCTAAGTTTCTACACCAAAACCATACGTATATCCTACACTAAATAACCAAGAAATCTGTTCAAATTTGTCTTCACCTTTTTGTACCAAAAAAATAACTCACTTTCACCTTGGAATTGTGTTGATTTTTGCTTGCTTAGGAGGATTGTTAATCTGTAATTTTGTGTTAAATTGGATGCCTAATAGGTAAGTAACAATCTGAGTTTTACAGCATGTCAAATGATATATGAATGTTACTCGAATTGGAATGAAAAGCATGTGACATTGGTGAAGATATGTGCTGGAAAATGTTGCATGAACTTGGAATTTTTTCTATTTTGTTTTGGGTATATGAAAATCGAGGAGTATAAGGCATTATGTGGATGAATTGGACTGGAATTTAATGTATAAAGAAGGTGGATTAATGCTAAAGAAAGTTGTTAAAAGAGTGTTCTTGAATTGAGAAAGAATTAGACCTCTATGCATTGTAACACCCCACTCCCACAAGACCCGAACCCGATATCGATGGTGATATTCGAGTTCATGCCCCGCGAGGGTGGCATGTTATAGCACTCGATCATTCAACTTTCAGTACAAATTTTTTTTTTAAACCACGACATAAAGTGAGAAAATTGATCACCAAATCAGGCCCACTCTATTCGCAAACTTTTCAAACATAGCAATACAATCAACAGAATTTTCAATAGCCATTTGGGCCCATTACAAATACAAAACATTTCCAATTCCAAAAATTATT
>JANQBM010000009.1:10446005-10461706 GCA_025594535.1 Erythroxylum domingense | reverse complement strand
TATTATCATACTATAGCAAAGCCTTTTATTGTAGTCCATAGTTATGCTTTTAGTAGGCTAAATTAAGTGGAACAATTTCAACAATGTATTATGCCTTTTAGCTTTACTCCCTACAACCCTTTGCATTTTGCTATTATGGTGTTAACATACATCTTTCATATTGTCATCAAAGTTTACGAGACATTAGTCAACTCAAAATAGCAATACATTTTGTCATCTATATAATTTTAACATATCTCTATAACTTTGTCACCATATCCTTAATAGGGATTATAACAAAATTGCATAATGGACACACCATTTTCTATCTAAATTTTGAGAACTCTTCTCAAACATATCCTATGTCCAAGAAATTTGGTTTACTAACTTGGTATCAACTATACTAAATAAGGTAAATTAAACTAAGAACAAAATATAAATGTAAGAAAAGTAAGTAATCAATTATATGTCATGACTACCAAATAAGATTAGGACTTTAATCATGCATTTGGTTACTCCCATTATTTTATTCGAAATAATATCTTTCACTACTGTTCGGAAAGATTACTCTAAATCTTTCTAGTAGGCTAAGATCTCATTCAACTATAGCTGACCTTGAGTTTGCTCAATAATCCAACCATACTTAAATTAGGTAGATAACAACTTTATCAATCACATCTCATGTGACTCCTAGATCTGTTAGGTGATAACTCTTGTCAAAATATATTTTATATATTGTTCCTAACGTTACCTCTAAATTCATGTGATCATGAGTTTGCTCTTCCAAATCACACAAATTTAGTTAAGTAGAACCCACTGTCATAAGAGTAAATATGTTCGGGTTAAAGTGGCCTTGAGTTTACATGTTCCAATTCGTTGTATAGCAACTTTGGAATTGTAACCTACATAAAGCCATCGACTACCATATGGGAGTTTACGAAACTCAACGAAGGCATCACAATCCTTCGCTACATGGTTGGTTGCTCCAGAGTCTGCAATCTATAAAGGATGTGATTCAGTTAGAAAAATAGAACAAGAAACATTCACAAAACAAATGTTTGTACTATAAAGTTGTACCTTTTTGGGATCGGTAAAATCTCGAGCAAAGTGGCCCTTTTTACCACAATTATAGTACTTCACATGTTTCATGTTCTTTTTCTTGAAGGGATGCTTTCCATTTCCATGTTGGTTCCATTTTTCTTTTTGGATTCCTAAAGAGAGTAGTTGAACTTCTTATTCTTCTTCTACTTATGTCCACCATAATGCTTGCGTTTCTTGCTCATAGCTCCATGTGAGCTAGAACTAACTGCATATGCCTCAGAAGACATCTTTGAGGCTTTAAGACGCTCTTCCTCTATGATGAGATGCCTCGCATCATCTTCCATTGTCTTTATGTTCTCATTATGAGTTAGGTGCATCTTCATATGTTCCCAACTCTGAGGCAGTGAATGAATCACAGCTTGTACTTGTTGCTCATCAGAAAGCTCCTGACCAACATCCCGTAACTCACTTACCATGTTGGACATTTGCCTCAGATGCTTTTGCATTATATCTTCTGGGCGCTTCTTATAAGTATCAAACTTAATTGTAAGTGACCTCCCTTTGGTCACTGAAGAACCTCCAAAACGAGTAGCCAGTACGGACCACATGTCCTTTACAATTTAAAATTTACGAAACTCTCGCATGATATCATTATTCATGCTACTCAGCAATGTGATGCGAACTAAATAGTTCTTCTTTTTCCATAATTCATATGCATCACGGTCCCTCCTATGCTGGACCGTAGTGCCCTCCTTAAGAACTTCTATGGTTAGGTTTAATAGTTCAACAACCTCTTGCTCCTCTGACGCATATTGGATTTTCATACTCCAGATTTCATAATTGTCACCATTGAGTTTCTCACCCCTATTAAGTTCAACAACAATATTCTTTAAAGCAGTAGCTATGTTGAAACACTAAGTTTCTATAATAAGAAAGAAATATATATACACATTAATGTCATATTATTCGTTCATACAGAAAATAATTCCATCACAATTGCTTATGAAATCAAAAGTCGACTAATGTGTTCAATCATCATTCATACAACAATTGAATCCTAATTACCTTACTCTAGACGAATTCCTATATAAAATATATGTAAACATATTACATAAATATCAAGACTATGTTCTTATAAAACTATATATTGTATGTAAATGTATTACAACCTATGAACAGTCTATAGGTAACGAACCCTACACGAAAATGAGTTCGCGTGACACAGTTCACGAAGCTTGAAGTACAATAGCTCTTACTATTTCCATTAGAAGACCTATAGGATACAAAGTCCTAATCAACGTCCTTCTACTCATCTCTTTAATAAATGCCATCACTAACAAAGCATTCGTAACAGTTCGCCTTGAGGTTGAGGTAATGTCGTAAGCAAAGTTGTATACTTTAATTCAACATCTGCGTAAGCTAGACAACCTCCAAAGTATAACTCTTGCATCATGTTATTAAGTGAAATAACATGTTATGTTAGATCATCTCCAAGCATTAAATGCATGTTAACTAATTGTACATACATACGACCAATACGTCTCTTCTGTGCCTCACATCGAATAAGCTTAGGCGTCTGCTTAATAATAGGCATCTTCTTGAAAAACAAATTTTTAGGAATTAGAAGAGTCCACAAAATAAACAAATTATTTTGTCTAACACATAGCGAACTCATGCTCATATAATGGAAATAATTTAATTCTATTAGTAATTTTATTGAACTAATCAAATTATGTTATTAATATCTAATCAATTAGAAACTTATTTCTAATCTAATCATATTCAAATATGAATAAGTCAAATTGAATTAGAAACTTATTTCTAATTTAAATTATAATTGAACTAATCAATTTATCTTGAGTTAATTAGAAAACTAATTTCTAATTAAACTCCTTTCTAATTTTAACTAAACAAATTATTTTTCTTTACAAAGGAAAAATAAATTCTAATATTTTATATTAATTAGAAACTAATTTAACTAACTTAATTAGTTTGGGTAAATTAGAACACTTATTTCTAATTCTTTATATTACATTTAATTTAAAACATCAATTTAGATATTAAGGTCTAGACCAACCTTAATGTGGTTATTAAAGCCTAAGCTTTCATTCCTAATGAAATATATATATACTCTATATATATCTATATATATATATATATATATCAATATGATATTATATTTATTGGTGAAAGGCCACATGCCTCTTCTTTTTCCTGTGCACACGTTGTCTTATGTCTTATGTAAGGTTAACTTATATTCAAGAAGAAGCATCTTCTTCTTCTTTGCTGTGTTTCATTTTTTCTGCATTTTACATTTTATTTTTTTCTTCAGGAAAATAAAAGCATCTTAAAGAGAAGAAACAAAAAACAAACAACTCTTCTGGCTTCGGAAAAATGAAAAAAATACTAAAGAGAAGAAACGAAAATAAAACAGCATTGTCTTTTTGTTTGCAGACCATGCATTTTTTTCACTATCAATAAACATCTTCCCAATACTCATGAAAGAATAGACAAAATGAAAAACCCAACATTTCTAAGTTGGATTATAGGAAGCAGAATGAGTAATACTATAAGCGTAAAATAGATTTATGATATAGCAAGACATAGCATATCACAAAACACAAATTTACGTATGCATATAACATAAAAAAAATATTAACCTGCTTTGATACCAATGTTAGATTATTATGAAACAAATAACCATGAACATAATCACATAGATCATGTTAACTAAAATAGGATCTTTACATATGCATACAAAAACAAAGAATCACCTACTTGGATTCTTATTATGATTCCACCAGTTAAAAAACTTTTTTGTTTCCAATTTACTACAGAGTTCTTCGTTTCTCTCCTTCTGTATATTTTCATATAGAGAAGTTAACATACACAAATGTATTTTTTTATAATGTTTCGTGGATATGGTCTTCATATAACTACCTTTGGTAGTTATTTCAAGAACATTGACTCTAATACCCTTCATAGGTGTATATGAGTCATTAAGAACAAACGAAACACCAAAGACCAAAGGGGAGAAAGCCATCTCTTAGGGCATCTCCAATCCACCTCCAAAATGGAGGAGAAACACCATTTTAGAGGAAATTTTGACTCCAACCCATCTCTATTTTCTCCTCCATTTTGGAGGAATGCTACAGTGCCCCCTCCAAATTTACTATTTCCTGTTTTTTATTTTTCTTTTTTCCTTTTTCTTTCTTTTTTCATTAATTCATTTTTTAATTTTTTTCATTATTTATTTTGTTATTTAAACAATATTTCAATATTTTATTATATGTTTATTTAAATAATTATAACTTTATAATAATTTTAAGGTTTAATTTCATGTTTATAAATTTTTTCATTATATATTTATAACTTTATAATTATTTACTTATGAATAAATATTTTAAATAAAAAATTTAAAAATATCCATTAAAAAACTTCAAATAAGTAAACCACAAATATATTTATATTAATAGTCGAATAACATAATAAATTACAAATAAAGACAAACTAAATTAAAACACACATACATGAATATTAATAGTCAAGCAGTAGAACTAAAGAAACAAAATACAAGCAAAATATAATTAATTACTAATTCAAAATCGAAAAATTTAATAATCAGGTAAATCAGTTCCATCTCTACCAATATTAGTAAAATAGTCGCCAATAATATTATTTGATGAGGTTGGCTGTGGCTGTGGCTGTGGCTGATGTTGATGAGGTTGATGCGATGATTGTTCTAGAATCTGTGCTTGTTCAGCTACAATATAAGCACGACGACCAAGATCTATAATTTGATTCAAGTCCTGAGACATAATTTTAATTTCTTCTTTCCATTGCTTCAAAGCTAACTTTTGGCTTTGAATTTCCATCTTCTGTCTAGTTATTTCAATCGCTACTTGTCTATCTTCGCTTTATTTTTTCAATAACTTAATAAACTCTTGGTTTTCAGCTCTAAGGTTATTTATCTCAAAAGAAGATTTTCCCTCTATTTTTCTCTTCGCTTTGGCCTTCTTCACCCCAATAGGCCTTTTAGATGAAGAGTCACCAACTTCATCATCGTTCAAATTTATATCGAAATTAGAAAGCACAGGAGATACCGGTACCTGAGATTCAGCTGTTGGATTATCGGATTCTGATGACACATAGCTGGAAGTTTGCTTTCGGTAAAATTGTCTTGGTGTGAAGACATCATCAATAAAATTTTCAAAATCTTTAATAATGTACTATACATGATCATATTTGAAACCTGTTTTGCAATTAGGGTCTTGCATTAGTAACACCTTTGCACAATCCATCTGCAAACAATGTATGTATATTTGTTAATTATTTAGCCACCAAGTATATATAAAATTGTAATAATTAAAAATTTTGGAACTCACAATATCTTGATTGGATGCACCACTGGGATTCATATTTTCTACTTATCTGATGCATGCTCATAATTTTTTAACAGCTTGTGTTATTTTTCACCATCGTTCTTGTAAAGATCTCTTGTTACGTTGCTCCCACCCATCAGTCGCCTCGTTGTTATATGCCTCTTCAATTTGATCCCAAAAGTGGTCAGAAGTTTGATGCCTCCTAACAATCAAATCTTACAAAATCTCCTTATAAATCTGACATAACAGTATATCTTCACTAGTACTGTATCCCGTGGATCGAGAAGCCATTTTTCTTTAAGAGTTGATGTGCGTATGAGAATGTAATATTTATGATGAAGAAGAGTGAAACACTTGGTTCGAAATGATGATTTCGTATTTATAGACCTGTATATGAATATTATCATTTACCGTCCGATTAGATTTCATCATCATCTCAATCGTCCAATTAGATTTCATTATCCTCAACCTTATCCATGTTAGATAAAATTGACAGATGTCATCCAAATCTCAACCGTCCGATTGGATTTTATTATCATCTCAACTGTTAGATGGATTACATCCGTTATCATGTCAGAACTTATCCTCAACCTTATCCATGTTAGATAAAATTGGTAGATGTCATCCAAATCTCAATTGTCTGATTCGATTTCATCATCATCTCGATCGTTAGATGGATTACATCCGTAATCATGTCAGAACTTATCCTTAACCTTATCTATGTCAAATAAAATTGACAGATGTCATCCAAATCTCAACCGTCCGATTGGATTTCATTATCATCTCAACCGTTAGATGGATTACATCCGTAATCATGTCAGAACTTATCCTCAACCTTATCCATGTCAGATAAAATTGAAAAATGTCATCCAAATCTCAACCGTTCAATTAGATTTCATCATTATCTCGACCGTTAAATGGATTACATCTATAATAATGTCAAAACTTATCCTCATCCTTATCCATGTCAGATAAAATTGACAGATGTCATCCAAATCTCAACCTTTCGATTATAATTCATCATCATCTCGACCGTTAGATGGATTACATCTGTAATCATGTCAGAACTTATCCTTAACTTTATCCATGACAGATAAAATTGATAGATGTCATCCAAATCTCAACCGTCCTATTGGATTTCATTATCATCTCAACCGTTAGATGGATTACATCTGTAATCATGTCAAAACTTATCCTCAACCTTATCCACATCGGATAAAATTAACAGATTTCACCCAAATCTTAACCGTCTGATTGTATTTCCTTATTATCTTAACCGTTAGATGGATTACAACCTTATCCATTTCAGAACTTATAAATATCATCCTTTACTAAATCAAATATGCAAATTTATTGAAATGGATTATGATATTAGAGGTCCTTCTAATATCAAATTCCAAGACATGCTATCATCTTCATCTTCATCGTCGTCGTCATCAAGTGATGATCAACTTGAGTTGATGATGCTTGGAGATAAAATAACCATACCAAATTTAATACAGAAAAATAACTTAGCAATTGAGCTTCTTCGCAATCAATAAAACAACCAAGGTGGGTATCGTGGCTCCATCCCAGGGCATATAGTGATCAACCGCGATTATGAAACTGCATATCATAATTTGTTTATTGATTATTTTTGCGAAAATATGAAGTATAATGATAATATGTTTCGACGACGATATCGAATGCCCTGAAGTTTGTTCCTTCACATTGCTTATGCTATAAAAGAGCATGACACCTATTTCAAGCGACGAAGAGATAGGCTTGGTCGACTGGGATTATCCACTCTATAAAAAATAACAGCTGCATTCGGATGTTAGCATATGGTATACCTACGGATGCTACGGATGAGTACATTAAAATTAGTGAGTCAACAACAATTTAAGGCTTGAAGAGATTCTTTCGTGCCATTGTCGAGATTTTACAGAATAGTATCTTAGATCACCAAATGCTAATGATATTGCAAAGCTTCTTCATATTGGTGAGCAACGTGGTTTTCGAGGAATGTTAGGTAGTCTTGATTATATGCATTGGAAGTGGAAAATTTGTCCAACAGCTTGTTCGGGACAATAACTAGACGTTCAGGATCACCAACTGTTAATCTTGAAGCTATCGCTGATTATAATATGTAGATATGGCACGCTTATTTCAATATGCCAGTACCAATAATGAAATTAATGTGTTGGAATCATCACACTTACTTTCTAACCTTGCTCAAGGTATTATTCCTCCTGCTCATTATGTTATTCAAGGAAAAGAATATAATATGGGATATTATTTAGCAGATGGGATTTATCCGAAATGATCCACTATTGTGCAAACAATTCATGAGTCACATTCTGTAAAGAAAAAATATTTTACAATGACACAAGAGTTATATAGGAAGGACGTGGAGCGTGCATTCGGAGTTCTACAGTCGCGATTTGCGATTATTACAGGACCGACATGTTTTTGGAAAAAAAGTGTTGCATAATATCATGACTGCTTGCATTATTATGCACAATATGATTCTTAAGGATGAATGCGATCTAAATGGACCAATCACAGGTGTAATGGAAGCTCCATAATTGACTGTAGAAAGGGTAACAGATGAAAATACCTGATTTCAACAATTTCTTGCCTGGTATAAACAAGTCAAAGATAAAAATGCGCATATCGAATTAAGGAATGCATTAATAGAACATTTATGGGAGCAATATACTAATTTAGAGGATTAGTAATTATGTTATGTTTATTAGTGATTATGTTATGCTATCTTCAGTGTGCGATATTATCTTTTACTTTTTTTAATATAATGAATGTTCTGTGATCTTTTACTTTTTTTTAATGTAATGAATGTTCTGTGCCTTTTTTAATGTTAAAATATTTTTGATTTATGAAATTCAATAAAATTTAATGTTTGATATTACGTAATTATATTGTCATTTACTATAATGACATAATATAAAATAGTGCAATATATCTCATATATTATTTTATTTAGTATTATCAAATAACAAATTATGGTTTAATTGAAATTTATTATTTATTATTTATTAACATAAAAATATAACAATAATAATATTGTGAATAAAAATATACTCGAAAAAGAAAAGTTGGGTTAATTTTATAAAGTAATTTTAATAATCATTAATGAAAAGTAAAAAGAATATGATGAAAATATTCCTTTTTAGTGTGAAAAATAGAGTTGTGGATTGGAGTGAAAAATAATGTAACATCTCTAAAATGGATGAAAATTCACTCTATTTTGGAGGAATGCATTGAAAATGACCTTAATTCCTTGCTAATAATAAAAGATTGAACATTTTTTCTTGAATACTTTAATGGTAGTTGAAGTACCGGGAGCCATAGCTTAAGACTGGGAGACGTTAAAGGTATATTTATGGGATGGAAGAATAGACAATGAGTTTTCATAAATTGCAATTATTTTTAGAGAATTTATTATGCTATATTTTTCATCATATTTAAAATAAATACTAAAACTTAAAAATTAGCAGAAGATATAATTTTAAATTATTTTGGTATATTAAGAATATTAGTATTTGTGGATTAAAATAAAACAAAATTTTATTTAAAATTTTATAAAGTATATTAAAAAGAATACTAAAAAATTACTAATTATTAATTTATTATAGATAAGAAAATTAATTTAAGATAATTTTAGAGTATTTTAAGGAATGAAATTTAAACTTTATAGAAGTACATTGAAAGGACACTTAAAAAGTTATTAATTAGTAATTTACACTAAGAATGATAATGGCTCGCTTAAGCCCGACTCGAGGCTTGATCGACCCGAGGTAGTGGCCCAAGCTTGAGCCCAAGCCTGACTAGGCTAGATGCAGTTCGAGCCCAAGCCTAAGCCCAGCTCGACTAGACCTGACCAGTTTTTTTAAGTTAAAGGTGCAAAATAATTTCGTTATGCTTAAAATAGTCAAGTCCCAGGCTGCGTTAGGCCTAAACAGCTCTCGCTCGCGCTTCACCCAAGATCTGATGGGGCCCAAAAACTAGACCCGAGGCCTCGAGTCCAATTGATGCCCCTATCATTTAGTATAGATAAAAACATTTGTTTAGGACAATTTAAACGTGTTTTAAGAACAGATATTTATACTTTAAAGAAGTATATTTAAAAAATTAAAAAATTATTAATTACTAATTTAGTACGTTATTTTGAATTTTATGTTAGATTCATATTTAGTTTGAATTATTAGATTAGATTTATTATTAATTTATTATAAAATAATAGATATTAGTATAATTTTTTATTTCAATAAATAAATATTTTATTTATATTTATTCTTATTTTTTATTTATTAATTTTATAACTGTTAAATATCAGTTAAATTTTCAAATCTTAATTTTTTTTAATCGATTCAATCTGATTTTTAAATTATCGTAAATTCAGAGTTTTTAGACAAATTAGAATTGAGATTGGGAAAAAAAGGTGTAAATTGAATGGATGGTTACGTTCGACGAAAGCTCAAAACATGAATCTAGCGGCGTTTTCTTTTCGTTTAAAGTGCCTGTGCAACAATCGGGCAGTTACGAATAGCAGACATCTGGTACAATACAACTTACCGTACAGAAGTGGAACTCTTGTGGTACAAGAAAGCCATAAACTAGGAAAAGCTTTACAAGAATCAAGTACAGCTTCAAATTTCCCTCGCAAACCAAAAGTCCTAAAATTCCCAATCCTTTCCCTCCAATTCCCAAACAATAATTTCAAATCTTTGAACCCACCAGACGCTCGACTCTATTTATGTCAAACATGAAATTAGTCTCTTCCTCAATTTCATTCCGTCCTTTCCAATCTCCCAAAACCCTAGCTTTTGCTCCCCCTAACCTCCGATGGCTGCTATTAAGTCTTCCATTTCATTCCCTCCTATTGATCTGTCGGGACCGTTACAGCGTGGTTCCGGCGAGGTCCATGTAATTGTTGGTCCCATGTTCGCTGGGAAAACCACTGCTCTCCTCCGTCGGGTCAATGCTGAAGGCATCAAGGGAAGGTCTGTTTTTACTATCCTGAAATTAGTGACCATTTTTTTTCTTGTTTTAAATTTGTGATCCAGTAATTCGAAACTAGTGAGGTTGTTTTGTTTTTGTTTTTGCTTAATAAAACTGTTTCTGATAAGATGTGCAGAAATGTGGCAATGGTGAAGTCGGCCAAGGATACAAGATACGCAGTAGATCATGTGGTGACACATGATGGCTCGAAGTTTCCCTGTTGGGCTTTGCCTAATCTCGCCTCTTTAAGACACAAGCTTGGAGATGATGCTTATCGAAAGGTATACTTTTTTGTTTCTACTAATTTGACGGGTGTTGTCTTCTCATTGCCTCTATTGGCAGGTTGATGTGATTGGTATTGATGAAGCCCAATTCTTTGACGATCTTTATGAGTTTTGCTGCAAGGCTGCTGATCATGATGGGAAAACTGTAATTATAGCAGGTCTCGATGGAGATTACTTGAGGTGCTGGTCATTTAGCTTTCCAAATGTTGTGTTATTTTAGCTATTTTGTCAGCCTGACTCTGATGGAATTGGCAGGAAGAGCTTTGGGTCGGTGGTTGACATAATTCCTCTGGCAGACACTGTGACCAAGTTGACTGCCAGATGTGAACTCTGCGGCAAGAAAGCCTTTTTTACCTTGAGGAAAACGGTAGAGACTCAGACACATCTGATTGGTGGGGCTGATATTTACATGCCTGTCTGTCGTCAACACTATGTCAACGGGCAATTAGTTATGGAAGCTACCAAAACTGTCCTGGAATCACACAAACATTTTGAGGTACCTGCAGCCATGCATTGACTCTTAACATCGTCATCAGACGTATGTACCGGAGGATGGATGGATGGATGGATGAGCTCTAGTTTCATCCTATATGTACATCCTGTGACAATTGTAATTAACTTTTATCCGAACAAGACTTGGGCTTCGAAGTGTTTTGTTACTCAATTCTGAGCTTTTACCCCATCGTGTTCTCGCTGCAAGAGCGCCAGTGATCTTTACCACCCTGGTAGAATGTGCCCGGCAAAAATTCTGATATTTAATGTTATATTGAACTTGGTATTAGATTTAGTTTTGGTATTAATATTGGGTATTGTTTTGAATAATTTTTTAAAGTTGATAAAATTGTAAAAAAAATCCTTCAATATATTATGTTAGAAAATTTTTATTTTACTTCAATTCTATCTTAAAAAATATAATAATACAAATTTGATATAATAAATAAATTTTTTATTAAATTTTTTTACATATTTTTTATAAATTAAAATGGGAAAAGATTATTTAATCCTTGTATAAATATAAAATTATGAATAATATAAAGTATATGTAATGCAAATTTTAGGTTGAAAATTATATGATAGAATTTGATATTAATCAAATTATTTAAGTAAATTTAAAATGATTTTGATTGTAGCAAGTTAATTTAATAAGATTAAATTAAGTTTTTGTCAAGGATTAATTGCTAAAACTTAAAATTTTCAATTATAAATCAAACTTTTAAAAGTGGATAAAATATTCAAAATTTTAATTTGTTATAACAAAGTTTGAGATTACAAGCCATGTTAGATATGTTAAGTTACTTGTGGGATGCCAAGTGTAAGTGATATTTCAGGTGAGATTATACTAAAATCAAATCAATTAATATTAAAAAAGAGAAAAAAGAAAACTAACTTAAGCCTGTTTCCCCATCTTTCTCCCGTTTACCCATCTTTGTCTCTTCTGCCACACTCATTCTCTGCCCATCGTTAGCCCACCATCTCTCTCGTTTGTGATATCTTTTCTGATTCCTTAGCAACTTTTTCCTATAAACCACTCAAAATAAGATATAAAAGCTCCTCCAATAGAAGCCAAGTAAAAGATGTAATCAATATATTGCAAATTCAGATTTTATGTAAAAGCAAGGAATAACATATTAATTAAAAAAGAAAATTGGTTAAAGCTGAAGAAGAAAGATAATGAGAAGTGACCAAGATGAAGTTTCAATATTTAGTAGGTAAAACACATGCTTAAGAGTGACAATGATAGGAATTCAAAAGCATTTCAAATGATGTTATAGAACAAATATTGCAATCAAAATACATGTAACGTTGTGAACCAAAATAGAACTACTATAATGCCTAAATTTTCAATCAAAGCATAACTAATACCAATGTCTTAGTTCTCACACCAGTTACAACTAATACATGTAACCATAACTTGGTTGTCCAAATTCTCCGTCAAATCATAACAAACATAATGTCTAAATTCATCAACAAATGATTTAATGTGCATTTGATTCACCATGAACAACTTGATATTTTCTTGGAACAATTCTTTTAACCCTCAATTTGATCCTCTTCTTGGTTTGAGTTATATTGCCAGTTGTATTTTGTGAAGCTTGAGTTGCAATTGCATTATTGTTTAGAGGTTCGAGAACTTGACATTGACTTCCACCTATCTATGAAGCATAAAAAACAAAAGACATAATATCAGAACATATAATATAATTACATATAAGTAGTGTAAAGATGTATTTAAGAAACATTAAATTAAATGTTCCCCTTAGCTTCCCTAAACGTTACTCCTTATCTAGCTTCCTGTACAAACATAAGCAATTATGTTTTTAAATAATTTGGAGAGAATTACTTGAAATTAAATATTAATATTCATTAACCACCCATTTCTCCCTTCTTCAGATTAAAGATATAGTATTTGGGTCTATAAATACTGATTGTGTGGGTCTTTGAACTGGACAACTAGTAATATTGGATGAAGAGACTTCATTTTTTAATGGCCTTCCTCTTTTTCGTTGCAATTTACATGTATGTATAGTTTGTGATGAACAAAATGACATTTAATCCGCTTTTGAAATAAAGAGAAACAAAAAATTAACAATCACCTTAACAATTTCAGGTTACCTCTAAGGTTGATCCTTATTTTTGTACTTTTTTATGTTGCGACCAACTTCATAATAATGATGGCATATAATAGCTACTCCAACCTTGCTTAATTTGTTTGGATTTTTTTGTTCTTTAGTCTTATCCCTTTTGAAAGCCTTTTTGGGTCTTCCAGGCACTTCTTGATCAATTAAGGTAACATCGACTGTATATTTTCAATATTTGTCCAAAATTTTGACTAATGATATATGCCATAGCTTATTGATAACTTTTCAAATAACATTCGTGCTTGTAGTATCGATTGACATAAGCATCGATATCCTCCCTCTAATATGATATACAAGCCATAACATGATTACATAGAATTCCTATTAAATCTTAAAGTCTAAATTGAAAAGTTCGTACTTTTAAATTAACAATGAACTTATCATTAATAACAATTTCTTGTTGCAAATTTTAAGAATAAAAGAATAGATCAAAGTAAGCTTCATTAAAAAATGAAGTACTTAGAGAGAGAAAAACCTCCTCTCTACCCACCATTTGTTCATGCTTCTTGAAGCTAGGTGGTGGATTTCTTCCTTCACACTTTTCCCTATTCCTTGCATTTCTTGTATGCTGCTATGATTCCTTCTGCCAACCTTCTTATTTCCTTATTGATCTTATCCTTACTTAATTCCGTTTGCATTTTTATGGATGCTTTCCTTAAAGCATTTTTGTCTTTGGTCTTATCTTTAACATCTCCCACATCTTGTTCTTTCCATTTTTAGCAACAAACTTTTAGACATCTTTCTTTGCCACATTGCTTGTTACCTATCTAGGAAATGTTACCACCAAAATAAAACCTTGATATTCCTTCTCCTTCTAAGCTTCTACCTTCACTCTCCAACACTAAACTCCATGATATTCCTTACTAACCCATTAACACCATCATCACTCCATCCTTACCAACCAACTTGAAAAAAGCCATACAATATCATGCAACTCAAACCTCAATGCTCACCAATAGTCACTCATAAAGGACTTGGTCCCAAGTTATAGGTGATAACACTCCTATCACCAAGCTCTCTTTTATTCCTCCACAGGATGGCTCATAAGATGGTGTCATTTCCCCTCTTATTGATGTGCTTAGAGCTAGAACCTGTCGCTAAAATAGCAAACTGGTTGGAAAAATGAACTGCTTTTGCTGTAGATAAAAATTGGGTAGAATCAAGATGGTTTGACTATGTTTGTGAAGACCCTAATTAATTAAGAGGATTTCTTTCTATTCACCTTCAGCTCAAAATATTTATCTAAGAAAACAATAGATCAAGGCCCTTGGCATTGTAATGGGAAATCCATAATCCTTTAACAATGAAAGCCAAGTATAAAATTAGATAAAATAAATTTAAAACTATACCTATATTGACTCAATTACATAATATTCATTTGAAATATTAGAGCATGATAGGTCTTAGCTATCTTGCAATTTCAATAGGAATGCCACTCTTCATGGATGAAAATACAACTAAAGTTGGAAGGATTGGCTTTGCTAAATTTTGTATGCAAATTAAGGTGAACAAGGTTCTACCTAAAACCTTAAGGCTCAAAAGGTTGGAGCTCAAGCAGAAATTGAATGAAACCATAATTAGTATCACTTATCAGTGGAAGCCAAATTTAATGGAATCTTTGAGTGGTGACCTACAAGAAAATTTTTTGAAAAAGGTATACATGATGAGTTAGAGGGAATTCTAAATGAAAATGTGAACACTCCTTTTGAGGATGTGCAAAGAAATGGGGAATAGATCCCCCTTCCCAAGTTGGAAAATATCATTGAAGTAGATTATGCAATAGAAAGCGGGATAAAGGAATGTCCCAATAATGTTAGCAATAAAGAGATAGATGCCACAAAAATTGATAACTATAATGAGGTGATTAACTCTAAACATGAAAAGATAGATGAATATACTATCACTATAATTCAAAATGAGGCTAAGAATTACAGTGATGGAAATGTCAAGACCCTATTAATAACACTTCATGCAGAGAGGAAATTCAATAGACAACTTATATAGGAAATGACCACTATGAAATACCTTTTGCTAACTTCATAAGAAGACCCAATAAGAGGAAAGTCAAAAATGGCATTTCACTAAACAAATAATATCCCTCTTAGCCTAAAATTGAAGATGACTGAATTCAATATATTCACTCTATTAAATCTCTTATTTATGAACTTTTGGAAACAAAGGTGAAGGAAAGAAAAAACTCAAAGCTCAACTTCACTTAAAATGGACGGTCTTTAATAACTAGCTATGAAAATCATTAAAATGGCAGGATCTTAGTATTTTATAATCCTGAAAGTATTGAAATTCTTAATCATCACTCCTCAAAATAGATAATCAACATCTCAATATTTCTAAAGACGTCAGATTAGAAAATAAAG
>JANQBM010000009.1:10413693-10424807 GCA_025594535.1 Erythroxylum domingense | reverse complement strand
CTCAAATAAAAAATTCTTAAATTCATGTGTCTAAATTTCCAGTGCTATTTGACAGTCATTTCCACTACCGGTAAACCATTATTCTGCTGCTAGGCATTTTTTTAGTCCAAAAATGACCCCGAAAAATTTCTAAAATTCACTAAAAATCAAAAAACCAAAATGACCCTCTCCAATACAATTTTTATACACACAAATCACATTTTTCATAAATTCACATTTCTTCACAACTATACTGGGAAATGTCATGAATGCATGCACAGTCATTTACATGTGCAAAATTCACTATTCACTTACATATGTATGCACGAACATATCAAAACAATTTTAAGCACTTATAACCTATTCCAAATGACTATTTTACCCTTCCCATTAGTGAGGGGATGTTACATACAAGGATTATTCCACAAGACACCCTTTTCAGAGTCAAAATGCTCCTTAGAAAGAAGGAAATTCTTTCTATCTACAATATCTCTCTTCTTACTTTCCAATCCCCCCTCCCCTCTCCCTCTTTGCCTCAAAACTACCTACTAAGGCCATTTTGTTACAACCCAGCCCTTGTTCCAACTCAGTCACTAACTAACTAACTAACTCACTCCTCTTTGCCCCTTCTTTCTTTCTCCTTAAGTATACTCTCCATACTCTCCATATCCTTGGCTTATTTACGTCTCTATTATTCTCGCCCTTCCTGAATTACCCTCGACCATATTAGTCCTAACAAAATGTTGTTTTAAAGATCCTAAATTTTAATTATGCTATTAAGTAGTAACTTGATATCCAATTAACATACCAGAAAAAAGTGCTCTTGATGCTTCCAATTTTCTCCTTGATGTGAGCTTTGATTATGCTTCTTAGTCTGAGTAGTTCCGTTATAGTGAGAGATGCATTTCTGGAAGAAAGATCAATTTCCCATATACTTTTGTTGTTAATGTAATATTAATAAACCTATTTACACTATATTGATTTTTATCATTAATGATTCTCCATAGTCTTTTGATAAGCATGCATGAATTTATAGTTTTCAAGGGAATTATTTAAACCACTATGTTTCTTAATTTTGCCCATCTCAGACAATTTAATGTCAACCTTCTAGTCCCCTTCTTTCGCTCTAGACCAAAGAAATATTTTCAGTAACTTTTCAATGGTTTTAATGACAACTGCTGGAATGGAAAGATGAGTAGCCCAGTGAATATTGATGTAAGATAAGATAACAGTGACTAATTAGGCACTATCAGTAAAAAGGGTCTTTATACTCCAACATTTGATTTTAGCTTGTATTTTGCAAATTAGAGGCCTGAAACTTTCATAATTCAATCTGGATGTAATTATCAGAATCCCAAGATATGTGGGAGGTAAAGGAATTTCCTTAAAACCAATAATAAGTTCAATCATGTCCCTTTGATCATCAACAAATAACAGGTTGATATTTGAAATTCTTGGTTTCGTCAACAATCATGTTCAATAGTCTGTTAAAACCACGCCGAATGCTTCTTCACATTTTACTGTTCCTACAATCCAAAGCTCTTTTTCTAAAAAAGAAATGAACAACGACACAGATAAACACATTGAAGTTGAGCAAGGCAAAGTCGTATATCTTGCTCCCGATTCCCATCAAGCAAAAAAAATAGAATTCGAAGTTGGGAGGAAAACCCACCCCCTATTGAAAATTTATCTTACAGTGACGCCGTTTTGGGACAACAGTGATAGGAGACTGAGGAAGTGGTACTGCCCTGGCCACCTGAGGACCCGGTAGACATTCAGGAGGGGGATATCATCTTCGTTCAAGGCGACTTTGGGCGAGGGATCGAACTCTCTTCCACTTTCAAGTCACGCCTTGACCAACAGTAAGAGAGAGTGGTAATTGTCAAGTTGATTGGCAAACGTGTGGGGTATAAATTGCTCAGCTCCCAATTCCACACCATGTGGAAACCACGAGGCCCCATGAAACTTGTCGATCTGGACCATGATTTCTTCTTGGTGAAGTTTATTGACGATGCTAACTTCCTCATCACTTTAACCAATTGGCCATGGATCATCCTCGGGCATACCCTGTCGGTGCAATGCTAGACTCCCGACTTTCGGGTTGCACAGGGGAAGCTTACCAAAGCAGTCGTCTGGATACGATTCCCGACCCTGCCAATTGCCCGCTATCATTCCCAAATACTCACAGCACTTGGCAATCTAATTGGAAAGACTGTCAGAAAAGATGAAAATACATTGTATAACCAAAGGGGCAAATTTTCCCAGTTAGTTGTAGAAATTGACCTAGGCCTTCCGCTTCGTTCGAAAGTGGATTTGGATGGGGAGACATTGCTGGTTGTTTATGAAAGCTTGCCGCAAATCTGCTTCCAGTGTGGATTGGTAGGTCATAAGAGTGGCACATGTCCTTTCTGTTCGACAGCCCCCATCGGCCAGCAACAGGTGACGACACAACTCAGGACCACCACTATGCTGGGGTAAGGGGGTTTGCATCATAATTTCCCGGTGACGCTGAAGGCACGGACTAGAGAGTCATTGACGGCCCTAACGAGCGACACTTATAGACCGTGGATCGAGGTCCAATGGAAACCTGCAAGACCGATGGCTAAAGCACAACAACAGATATCCTCTCATCTCCCAAGAGTCGATCCTTAAGGCAGAGGATCCAGATTTACGTTACTCTCTAAGCCTACCATTATGGGCAAACTCACCGATAATCACTCAACGTCTACATCGTCTGGTCACGCAACTAGACAAATTTGCGATACCCTGTTGGAATTTAATAGGGAATTTAGGAGTCAAATGGGGCCAAGAGCAAGGCCCTCAGAACATGGGTCGTGCCACAAGCCCAGGTTTGCCCTAAGGGCAAAGCTGTGGCCCATCAGGTCAAAGAGGCCAGACTTGGCCCTCTCCCACACCAACTTGGAACCGGGCCGGATCATGGAATCAAAATCCTACCCCTAATCCAGCCCATGGAGCCCCACCCAGCAGTTTGCATCTAGTCCCCGTCTGAGTTAATTTGTGATGACCACACAGTACATGACCTGGTTAGGGGAGAGTCCGAAATTTTCAAGGAGGACCCCATGCAATTTGAAAACATTCACAGTCTCCGTAATGAAGTAAACACTCTCCCACCATCTAAACCTCCAGATGTGAGGCCTCCGGATATAAGAGATGATGACATCAGGATGGAAGACAATCTGACTCCATCAGGTGTAGGAGACTACTCGCAACCTCTTGTTTTTATGTTGATCCTCATCTGGAATTGTCAAAGGGCTGGAGGAGCCCAATTTATTCCTATTTTGTGCAATTACCTTGCCATACACCTACCACGGATGGTGGTGCTAGTCGAAAATCGCATTAGTGGCGATCGAGCACTAGAAGCCATTCGGAAGCTGGGGTTTGACCATTCGTTCTGGGTAGAAGCCAACGGATTTGCAGGCAGCATATAGATCTTATGGATGGTCGATATCGAAGTTTCGATAGTGATGGCTCATAGACAATTTATTCATATGCATATACGGTATGACACCTTCCATTTTGCCTTTACAATCGTTTATATAGTCCTCAGGCGGCCACGCAGAAATTGTTGTGGCCTTATCTTTGTTAGATTGGCAGTGTGGTTGCCATAACCTGGCTTATCGAAGGGGATTTTAATGCTAAATTGGCTAACGATTAGAAACAAGGAGGCTCTCTGTCTGCCTCAATTGTGAACAAATATTTTTAGGAGTGTGTGCAAAGTTATGGTCTGCATGATATGGGGTATATTGGACCCAAATTTACTTAGAGAAGGGAGTCCGCACAAGCTAGACTAGATCAAGTCTTCTGTTCTTCGAAATGACTGGAAGTAGCCCCCTATACAACCAATACTCACCTTCCCTTCTTAGGCTCTGATCATAGGCCAATGCTAGTGGCTTTCGATAGAACATTTAGACCTGAGATGGCCAGTCCTACATTTCGATTTCAATCTGCTTGGCTCGTTCATGATGATTTTGACAAGTTAGTTGAGGACCACTGGGCCACGGTTGAGACCAATTTTTGAAGCTACTTGGACTCGTTCTCTACTAAACTCCTGTTATGGAATAAGAGCGTGTTTGGAAATATTTTCCATCGAAAGAAACGTCTTCTCGCTCGCTTGGACGACATACAACGAAGCCTAGATATTGAGCAATCTGATTCTTTGCAGTAGTTGGAAGAAAGACTGCGAGGAGAGCTCACACAAGCCCTCTGTGAGGAAGAGATTTACTAGCATCAATAGTCATGGAGTATTTGGATCTCTTAGGGAGACCAAAACACCAAGTTTTACCATACTCTAACATTGGCCAAGAGAAAGAAAATACGGACAACTCGATTAACAGATGACGTTGGACAGTTGTTGTCTGATCCCCCCCAACTGAGACAACTGGCGAAGCAGTATTTTGTAAATTTGTTTACTTCCCCTAGCGATATTCTTTCCTCCTCTTTCATTTTGGGTACCTTCCCCACCATCTCGACAGAGTCAATCCAGACTCTGTCAGAGCCAATCCTTGAGGTCGAAATCTTACAACCCTAACAAAACACCAGGGGTGGACGGGTACAATGCTTCCTTCTTCCAACAAAAATGGGATAAGGTGGGGCCTGTAGTAGTGGACTATATTCAGTCCATTTTTTGCCATGAACGATGGTATTTCGAGGTGAACAAAACCATCTTGGTATTAATTCCCAAAGTCCCCTCCCCAGCTCATCTCTCTCAATTCTGACCTATTAGTCTTTGTATGGTTTTATACAAAGCCATCTTGAAAGTAATTGTAAATCGCTTAAAGCCACACCTCAATTCTGTCATTGCACACACCTAGTGTAGCTTCGTCCTGGGCAAACATATCACCAACAATATCATCATTGCTCAGGAGTCTATCCATTCGATGCGACGAAAGAAGGGGAAGACGGGTATACTGGCTATTAAAGTAGATTTAGAAAAAGCCTATGATCGCCTTAGATGGGAATTCATCAACAACACATTAAGGGAGATAGGCATACCAAATCCTCTAGCCAATCTCATTATGAAATGCATATCCACAGTTTCTATGCAAGTTTCTTGGAACGGGTCCCTTTCGAATCCTTTTTTCCCTACATGGGGCATCAGATAAGGAGATCCACTCTCGTCGTATATTTTCGTGCATTGCCTCGAAAGGTTGGGACACTTGATCTCTAGTGAGGTTTGCAACAGAAGCTAGAAAGTGTTTCGGATGAGCAAAACATGGCCTCCTATATCACACCTTTTCTTTGCGAATGATCTATTCTTTTTTGCCAAAGCCTTGTCCACCCAGGTATGAGTTATTCTACGAGTTTTGGAGGCGTTTTATCGCGTCTCAGGTCAATAAGTCAGCCAAGCCAAAACTAGGATTTTTTCTCTCGGAATGTTTTTCGAAACACAACCCACGTTCTCAGCCATGTCTCGTAGTTTACATATACTAATAACCTGGGTAAATATCTTGGTGTTCTGTTAATCCACGAGCGGTGTTCCCGAAATACATACCAGTATATCTTGGACTAAGCTTAGCCGAGACTTGCAAGTGGAGTGCCCGCGAACTCTCTCTTGCAGGGCGTGTCACCTTAACTCAGTCGGTCATCTCTTCTCTCCTTATTTACACAATGCAAACGGCGAGGTTACCAAGACAATTATGTGATGACCTAGAGAAGATAATGAGAAACTTCACCTGGGCCAACAGGTCTGGACGACGGAGGGTAAATCTGATTTGATGGGAAGAAGTTTGTCGGCCTAAACAGGCTGGGGGTTTAGGCATTAAAAAAGTTCGTATAACCAACGATGCTCTTCTTACTCAATTATTTAGAGAGGGATTGCAGCTACTTGGAGTCATGTTTGCCAAGGTATTTCTTGGCGCATCGGCAATGGAAAAATGGTCAAATTTTGGTTTGATGGATGGGTTACAAATTGGGGCCCTCTCCTGTCACTCTCGACCTCACCACCTCTAGATGACTCTTTACGGGCGTCAGTCCAAGACATGGTCCATGAGAATGGTAGTTAGAATTGGGACCGTTTTCAGCAACATCTCCCCGTGCGAGTCTGCTTGTCCATTGCGGCTATTCCCCCACCAAATGGTGGGATGGAGGCAGATCGAATAGTTTGGGGACCCGGAAAGAATGGCTCTTTTACAATTAACTCTACTTATGAGCTCATTGCGGGTTCGTCAATGTAAGACAGTCACATAATTTGGCGAATGATATGGAAATGGCCTGGTCCACAACGAATTCGTTCATTCCTCTGGCTTCTGGTGAAAAATAAATTGCTCACAAATCAAGAGCGTGTGGCCAGGCATATCTCCACAAACTCCATATGTCATTTTTGTAATCACGAGGAGACTATTTTGCATGAGTTACGTGACTGTAGGAGGGTGATTGCTTTCTGGAAACAATTCCCTCTAGCAGATCTCGATCATTCCTTTGTCCAGATGAATATAGACATATGGTTATGCACTAACCTAGATAATCTGAACCAAGTGCAGAAGTTTGAATGGACCACTATTTTTGGTACCTCCTGCTGGTATATATGGCAGTGGCATAATAAAAGTATTTTTAAGGAGGATTTTCACTGGCCTGATAACGGAGCTATGGTGGTCATACAATTTGTTGGTTAGATAGAGAAGGTGAAGAGAGTAACAGGTAGAATTCTCCCAACATGGGTAGCCCTAGTGGGTACACCAATCGACTGGACCAAACCACCGGACGGTTGGGTCAAAGTTAATATAGATGGGGCAGTACAGTATGCCACTTGATTATCCTCAACTAGCAGATTACTTCAGAATAGTGGAGGTCGATGGTGTGGTGGTTTTCTACAGAATCTAGGGATTGCTTCCCCCTTGAATGCTCAGCTCTGTGGGGCATTGAATGGACTACAACAAGCTTGGGATCTTGGCTACTGTTGTGTAGTATTAGAGGTGGATTCACTGGAAGTCATTAACATACTTTCATCTTCTAATATTACGTTTTTTGATGGCTCACAGGTGGTCCGGGACCTTCGGGAGCTTATGGAACGCGAGTGGGACATCCAGTTGCAGCACGTCTATAGGGAAGGTAATAGGAGTGCTGATAAATTGGCGCACTTAGCTACGAGTACACCTCCGGGAATTCATTTGCTTCAAGACATACCTGCACAGTGTTTACCACTCATTACATAGGATCTTCAGGGTGTTTTGGCTCGTCAAAGTCTGTAACTGTAGACGTTTGTTTTCCTTATGTATCTAGAAAAAAAAGATTTCCATTACAATAGCAAATAGGTAGGGTGATGCATTTTGTGCTATGGAAGGGGGTGGAAGGTTCCCCATTGATAAGGATGTTGAATAAAGGAGTGCTGAACCATATGGTTATCCACTTAAGGAAATAATCTAGAAACTTTAGTGCTTTCATAATGCTGATAAGAAAATCCCAACCAACATTGTCATAGGCCTTTTCCAAATCAATTTTCAATATGCAATTTTTCCATGTTCTTCTTGGAATAGCCTTTCATAATTAATTAGGGCTTGTTTAAGTCTTTTTGCTAGGATTTTAGGTACAATTTTGTAAGTTAAATTGCAACATGTTACAGGTCTAAAGACAACAAAAATTCTTTTGCTCACCACCTTTGGGAATTAGTGTGAAAATTTTACTATTAATCTCCTTAAGTAGTTTCTTTTTCTTAAAGAATTACAGGACAACATCTTGTACCATGTTCTTTAAAAAGGCCAAGTTTGAGTAAAGAAGAGCATATTGGACCTTTCAGGTCTAGAAGCTTTGTAAGGATTTATCACTTTGATAGTCTGATTAATATCTTGTTTAGTAACCTATCTTACAAGTAAAACATATTCCTGTGGAGTTATAACATGAGATAAGATGTTTTTCCAGCTTCTCAATTGAAGAGCATGCATTGGGGGGCATTTGTATAGTTGAAGAAGTAATTAAAAGCCTCATGTTTAAGCTCTTCTTGAGTTATTATACCTTAATTGTTGACCATTAAGTAGGATTTTTTATTCGTAGCCTTTCTGGTGATTACAGATCTGTGAAAAAAACATGGAGCCTTTATCTCCACCTTTCAACCTTTCAACTCTTAATCTCTGTCTCATAAATGAGAAGTCAAATTGAAGAACTTTTGATAGATTATTTATTGCCTGCATCTCTTTTACTTCTAGTATCTTGCAATGTGTCTTTTTTGCTAACTCATCCTGAATTAGTTCTAAGGCCTTTTTTACAGTTGAAACAAGGTGATGAGTGTTTCTAAAATTTTCTCTATAAAGAAGTTTGAGGCCTTGTTTAATCTTATGCATTTTCCTGACATATTTCTGTTTTTTTGTTCCACACATCTCAGTGGTGATCCTCTCCAAATTGCATCTTCAAAGCCTGGTACATCAATCAAAAAATTATTAAACTTGAAAGGATATTTGAGTCTTGTAGAATTTGTGGTAGTAACTATAGGAGAATGGTCTTATAGGGGTGTATTAAAGAATAAGGTGAAAACATTTGGAAATTTTTGAAACCATTCCATAATAGTAAGACTCCTGTCTAATTTCTTTCTGATTAAATCCCTACTTTGTTGATTATTGCACCATATGAAAGGTTACCTCCAAAAGCAACATCATAAACCTCAACTTCAGCTAGACATTATCGTAGCTCCTGGCAAGGAATATTTTTTGCATGAGTTCCTTATACTTCATTTAGAGAAATAGTGGTATTGAAATCACCAATGAGTAAGGAAGGTTTGTTGTAATGAGAAGACATATTTCTAATGTCATTGCAAAACTAACTTTTTTGGAATCATTACTATGAGCATAAATGAAGGAAATTTGATAAGGTATGTTTGTTAACTTGCACCTTACATCTACATGAATCAATTGATCTATAATGTAAGAATGAGAGATTTCTATATATTTAATGTTATAGAGTATCACAATTCTAGCATTAGGATGCATATGGAAGTTTGCTATCTCTTGCCATCCATTGTTTAACTCAAAAAGTCACCTGTTCCATTTTTGGTTTTAAATTCCAGAACTTCCAGAAATTTAGACTTATTTTCATATATAAAATCTCTAATTAGTAATTTTTTAGGAGCATTAGCTCCTCTGATATTCGAAGATGGGATCTTCATAAAATGTGAACTTAGTAAGTTGTTTCTTTTTCCTACCTGATTTTCTACTTTGTAATGTTTCAAAATCCTTTCTAGAAGTCTGATATTCATTCACCTAAGCTTCTATTAGTAGTTTAGACATCTCCATCATTGGCGTGACTAGATCTATTGTTCATGTATTCATGTCTTTAGTGTTTGATGAAATTTTTATTGGTTCAGTAGTTGTTGGAATGTCTAGTATCTCTTTTTATGTTGAATTGGTAATCTTTATTGCCTACTCCACCACAATATTGGAATCAATAGCCTCACGTTCTTTTCAAGTTCATCAAACCAACCTGTTTTGGACATTCTTCCAGTAGGAGTCCATCTTTTTCCAATGCTAACATTTTCTAGTTTCCATGCATAAGTGACATGTAAATTGTCTTCCATGATTTCTACTTTCTCATTCAATCAAACAATGGGTATGGTATTATGTAGGAAAGTCATATTGTTGACTAGAACACAGAATCTAACAAAATTGATTCTAGATACCTCAGTTGTAGCTTGATCCATGCATATTGGTTATCTAATGAAGCTGACAAGATAGCTCAAACCTTTGGTTATCCAATATTCTAAAGGAACTTTATGAATATTAATCCATAAACGAATATTTTCTTGTTTGATATCTTTCATTTTCATTCAAGGCTTGCAGAATTGCAACATAATGTTTGCTCTGAACGTGCCAAGGTCTAGCTTCAAGTACTTTGGTGGTTACCTCCTTCTTTGTGAACTTAAAGAAGAAGTTGTCATCACTGAATATCAGAACATCCATCAGTCTATATTGTTTTTAGTTTGTTGTTGCCTAACGCTTCATCACAAGGAAAGCAATCCTCTTGCCAATGAAGAATCCTATACGTTTAAAGTACGATATTTTGCTTCTTCCTTAAGAACTTCAATAGGAGGCAACCATTTCCTGATCAACCAATCTGCTCGTTGGAAAGTAGCTAAGTTTAACATCTGGGATGTTATCACTAGCTAACTGCATCCAAGTTTTTCTTATGCAAGAGGAGTTGGCATTTGAAGGATTGGAAGCTTAATGGGGAGTAAGAGATGCTGTAGCAGTAGCTCCTGTAGATCCAAGAGGCAGGAAACTCCATCCAAGTAAAGATAATTTTCAATAGGACCAAAGTTGATTTAAGATGAAGCTGATCCTTCAAGATAAGATCTGGAGTGCAGGGAACAAAAAATGATAGTTGGAGATAACAGTAGCAGATCGATAATTTTAGAAAATGCATGAAAAGTGGAGTAATATTAAGGATTGAAAAGGAGTTGTAGATCAAACAACACAGAAGTCTCAACGTGCAGATCAGTTCAGAGATGTTTAGTTACCTTAATCAAAGAGGTAACTTGAGAGAGAAAACCATGTCATGAAAGATGACAAATTAAAAAAAAAGGTACAAAGAACAACTCTAGCATTATTATGATATTCACTATAATAACAATTTTGGTAATAGGTTAATTTAAGAGTAAAATAAAATGGATTTGGTGATATTGATTTAGTTTGGTTTAAATTAGACTAAAATCGAAAGCCAATCTAAATACATATTTTTTAATTTTAAAAATCAAAGATTTTTTGTGATTTAGAGTAACCATCAATCTTTTAATTCCTTTTTCAATAACTGATCTCAATCGAGGAACTTCGTGATTTATGCTCACTCCTATAGGCACACCTTATTTCCACTATGATAAAATACTGTGAAATGCGGGTTACAATATAAAACTTTGGTCATTTTAAATATTGGATTATTTAAATGTAACTTTATCATTTCTCTTCGTGACAGTTTAAGATGTAAAGGTTCCACTACAATACAAAATAGGATTTTTATTGGGAATGCTAATTCATTTGATATGTTTTTGGTCGACTACTTTGAAGGAGGACCCAATTTATTGGGAATGCTAGTTCGTTTGACATGTTTTTGTTGGTACATTTTATGTTGTTTCATATGTGTTTTGGTCGACTACTTTGAAGGAGGACCCAATTTACTCAAAAAAAGGCCTAGGCCCA
>JANQBM010000009.1:10394114-10413593 GCA_025594535.1 Erythroxylum domingense | reverse complement strand
TTTATGTTGTTTCATATGTGTTTTGGTCGACTACTTTGAAGGAGGACCCAATTTACTCAAAAAAAGGCCTAGGCCCACAACAACATTGAAGGAAGCAGGAGGGATCACTGTGATAAAATTAGAAAAAGAAAAGACGATGCTATTTATTTATTTAACAACACAATTCTTCGGCTTCAGCCGTCGTTTTGAGGGTTTTTTTGCTGTGGTGTGTTGTGTTCAGGAGTGGCGTCGTCGTTTTAAGATTTGTCTTCTCAGGTTAGCCATACCTTTAACTTGTTCTCCCTGCCTTTTTTTCACTTCTCCGTCGTCGTATTACTTCTATAGATATTATTCGTTTCAACTCTGCGAACTCCTCTTCCGTTATGTTCTTTCTGTTTGCCGGCGAGGCGATCAATAACCCTCACTATTTACAGATTTAATGGCTTATGATTTGTCATATATGTTGTAATTGGTGATATATACTTCGATTTGCTGTTTGGGTTTTGTATATATATATATTTTTCCGTTGTCTGGGAATTGAAGGAAATTGGTGAAAATTTTAAGATAATTTTGATGGGTTTTGATTATTATAACCTATAACGAATAATTGAAAATTTCAATTTCAAGATTTTAGAGTGATGTTGACTATCAAGCTAGGAATTTTAATGGGACAAAGAAGTCGATTTGGTTTCCGATAAATCAGGAAACTTTGTTCCATTTATTACTTGTAGGTGATCTTATTAAGGATTTGTGAAACTAACAACTTCATGGTAATGGCCTTTAGTTGTTCTTGCTGTGGGCTTCAATTTGCCTCCTCTTGCCAATCACCATTTTTGTAATTTCAGGAGTTACGGTTTTGGCAGGTTTCACAAGTTATTAGAGGATGGACTCTAATCCTGGACCGGTTGATGCCTCTGTGCTTTACGATCAAGACAAACATGTCTCCGCTGCTGTTTGGGATGGCCAGGTGATTCTTACACTCAACTAACTCCGCTTATGTTGTCAATGTATTTATGTAAACGATGGAATTGCATTGAAGATCTGAGAAAACCCCTTTGGGCCTCAGGTTCTTATATGGCTGTAAGCCAAATGAAATATTTCAATCTATGCCTGTTATTTAAACTGTAATTATGGCCGAATGTTTTTCCTTCAAAAGATGATGATTATGGTATTTGATCATTCAAACACCAAAAGCATTTGTGTAACAAGAATTTTTGTAATAAATTTTAGGAGCGTGGTGCACTTAGATGCCATGAGCATACGTCAAAGTTGGGTGAATGGAAGCTAACAGCAAAACAGATTGAGTTGGTGGAGAAAGCTGGATTTGGTTACTTGAGGAAGATTCCAGCTATTAGTTTAGATAATCCTCTAATTTCGGCACTAGTTGAGAGATGGAGGAGAGAAACAAATACTTTTCACTTTACTGTTGGTGAAATGACGGTCACTCTTCAGGATGTTGCTTTGTTGCTGGGGCTTGCAATTGATGGTAAACCTGTTATTGGAATTACATATACAACTTGCAGCTTAGTGTGTGAAAAGCTTCTAGGAAAAGCTCCAGATTCGACCTATGCAAGTGGTGGAATGGTAAAGTTGAGTTGGTTGAAGGAGTTCTTTTCACAGTGTGCTGAGGATGCACCAATAGAAGAGGTTCAGCGCTGCACACGTGCTTATCTTCTATACCTTATAGGCAGTACAATATTTTCCACTACCACTGGGAATAAGGTTCCAGTCATGTACCTTCCATTGTTTGAAAATTTTGAAGAAGCTGGTAAATATGCTTGGGGTGCTGCAGCATTAGCCTTCTTATATAGAGCACTAGGCAATGCATGTGTTAAATCTCAAAGCACTATTTGTGGCTGTTTAACACTGCTTCAGGTTAGTAAGTTTATGATGCTGTTTGTCTGTCAGTCAAAGTTTTTCTTGTCTTGAGGGGTTTTGGTTCTTTTCCTTTAGAAGAAGATGAGGTTGTGAGAGGTTTATCTAATAAGAAATTTACTTTGGTGCTGATTAGAATTCTGGTGTTGTTTAATTTGTGCCTTTGCAAGTGCTGGAGCTATTTTCATCTGAATATAGGCCGACCAAAACTCAATCGAGACCCTATCCACGATCATTTTCCTTTTGTACTTAGGTGGAAGGGTAAGCAAAGTGGGCCAACAACAAATCGTGATGTAGTTTTTTATCGCAAGGCACTGGACTCATTGAAGCCAACTGATGTATGTGTCAGTTCTTTTTATTCAGTATTTATTTCACTTTACTGTCCGGGAAATCACAGTTCACGCTCTTAAGCAGGTGGAATGGCTTCCATACAAATTCATGGACAGCAGGGTGATACCTGAAAGTATCAAAACTACCTTGATTTTGGGGAGATCAAAGACAATGCTCATATGCTTCGACAAAGCAGAGAGACATCTCCCTGATCGCTGCTTAAGACAGTATGCCATGTCTCAACCAATACCAGAAGATGTTGTGCGATGGGTTAGGAAGAGCCGGGGAGTTGATGGTGGCGTGGACTTGTCTGGGAAAATGGAGTCAGAGCTTAGTGAATGGTTGGATCGCCGACTCACTATTGTCGAGTGTGATGATACTACTGATGAAGGTGCATACATGCAGTGGTACTTGAGGATCACGCGGAAAGTTGTGGGAAGGCCCATCTCATTGTCATCTGAGTTCCAACGAACAGTGAGGAGATGCTGAAGCTTTAAATTGCATTCTTCGACGTTACATCTATGTGATTCACCTCTAACAGGTTTTGCTCTTGCAGATTTCTGGCTTAAGGGAAATTGCTTATTTGGCAGATGCATTCTCAACAAAAGGTTTGGATGGACAACAGTTTGAGTCTATTTCTAAGATCAGGTTTATTGCACAGGACTGTTTGAGGGACCAGGGTGGAAGCCCAGCCACACCATCACAGCTCCCACCAACTGAACTTGGCAAAAGGATTAGAGGGAAGGAGAGGGTGAGAAGGAAGAGTACTGGGAAACGCAGGAAAAGGGATGATGTGATGGATTATCAAGAAGCTAGTGAGGATGATCAATCACAGTTGTATGGTGTTATTGAGGTTGATACATTGCGACTATGTCACGAGGACAATGAGATTGATCGACTAGAGTTACATCAGACTGATGATAAGGTTGAACCCCTGCTGCTGTCTGAGGTTGCTTTTGAGGGTAATAATTTCGAGTTAGAAAACATGGTTGACAAGATTGCTGATCCACATCATATCAATGCAACTGATGATGTTAAAGGGTCTCTGCATTGTGAAACAATTAATGAGTCTAATGACTGTCAACCTTGCCATGCAACTGGTGAAGTCATTGTTTCACAAGTTTCGGATGCAACAACTAAAGGAGCTGATGAGTCTCAACGACCTGATTCAATTGATGAGGGGAATAAATGTGAATTTTTGTGTGCAACAGGTAGTGAGTCTTGTGCAAAAGATAAGCCAGAGGACTCACAGCTCTGCACTGCTACAAATGAGGTCAATGATATGAAGACTTCTAATGTTGGAGGAAATGACTTATTACTTCCTGATGCCTCTAAAGAAGGAAATGACTCACAGCTCCCTGATGCAAGTGCAGTGGCTAGTGACTCAAGTATACCGAGTGCAAAAATGCAGGTTAGTGACTCAAGGGTCTCAGTTGCAAATGAGAAGGGAAATGGCTCTCTGCTGCCTGGCACAACTAAAGAGGCAAATCAACCAATGGTTCCTGACGTTAAAGAAGAGGCCAATGATTCACAACTTTCTGATGCAAGTAAAGTGGTGATGGATTCTTCTCTCCTTGATACGAAAGAAGAGGTAAATGGTTCAAAGCTCTCTGCTGTGACAAATAAAGGCAATAGTTCTCAACTTCCTGATGCAACTTATCAGGCAAATGATTTGCAACTCTGTGATGAAAATAAAGAGGCAGATGACTTGCAGGCAACTAGTGAGACTAATGATTCAAATCTCTCTAGTAGGAATGATGACACTGATCCACGAGCAGTAAGAGCCGCAGTGGACGATGTTTCAAAGTCGTCGGTTGAAACTGTGGAAAATGTAGCAAAGCATGGTGAAAAGACTGTTGTAGCATGAATGATGTCCATACGACTTCAGTTATCTTTAGGTACTCGGATGATACTTGCTTTGTCGGAGACAATGATCTTATGATCATATTAGGCTTGTTGAAGAAAGTTTGACCTGCGTCATCTTCCAGAATGCTTTGGGACAGTCGAAGAAAGAGCAAGGGCGTCATCTCTGAGATGGTGGGAGACGATATCAGCTGTACTTCAGAGAAACAGATAATGATATCATGCTTGAGCTTGTAGTTATTATAATGGCCTATGTTAAGTTTTTATATTGGAGATTTTTTAGATCGTGTTATAGCGGAGAAACTAAGATAATTTCCAAGCACCTCGTATTAATTCTAGACATCTTATTTATTCAGCAATTTTGAGATTGACTGTCGACTAACCACTTAGGATTCTGAAGATTATATTTTGTGACTCCTTTAATCTGGAGTTAGTTTCCTTTAAAAGCATGTCAATTGGTTATTTATTACAAATTGCTCTGTTTTGGCCTGCTCTTTTCCAGTACCTGGTTTAATACTTAATATTGGGTTGTGAAAGCACATGTTTAAGGTTATATAAAGTTTGGAGTCGTTATTACTTCAATCGGTAGTGATGATTACTATTATAAATAATAACAAAATTATTTTAATCATTAGGATTATTACGGTTATAGAAAGTTTGGAGTCTATATTTTAGTCAGTAGTGATGATTACTATCATAAATAATAAAAAATTTATTTTAATCATTAGGATTATTACGGTCATAAATAATAAAAAATTATTTTAGACATTAGTGATTATTACTATCATAAATTTTTAATAAAATATTTTTAATTTATTACTATAAATAATAAAAATATTATCTCATAAAAATATATTTTTTACTTAGTAACGATGACCATTAATAATTATTAAACAATGATTATTTAGTTAAACTTTTAATTTTTTACATTTAAATTGTGTTCAATAAGGATGATTATTAGTAATTATTAAATAATGATCATTTAGTTGAGTTTTTAATTTTTTGTGCATTTAAACTTTTAATAGTAAAAGGTTTTTTTAGATGATAAGTTATCTTAATAGTTTTTTAATGAGAAGTGTCTTAAATTAAGATGGGGTTATTGGGGTGTTTATGAAATTCTTCTTTGTTCATTTGTGCTAAAAGAAAATAAATGAAAAGTTTAAAGATTGGGATAATTGGTCTAATCATATTATTGAAAAAGATACACCGTTTATGTTAGACCTATTATTTATTTATATTAGTAGGATAATATACACCATAACTTATGTTTTGAATACAATGTTCTTCTTCAAGATATTTAAATATTATCTTTATAGACATAAGACTTATTAAGATAATATTCTCACGTAAATTAATACTACTATACCTTTAAAACACTCGTTCTTGGCAAATGCTCCCACTAAAAAGCTACTTATATAATTATGAAGAATAAGGTGTAAGTAGTTGGTATTTTAGAGACCAGAATAAGAGAAATTAGTGACAACTTACTAATTTTTTTTCAGCTCAATAGTGCGAAGTCACTAACCACAATACTCATCCCAATGGCAGGATAATAGTTCTCCATGTTTCCAATGTTGTGTCAGTTTGTCCTAGAATTACTGACCAAATGATTCATCTGGAAATCTCATATAGGTATTGTACTCAACCTCTTTGTATCTCATTTGTTTATGAATATAACAATTGCTATCAAAGATTAATTATTTGGAATCAAATTAAAGATATCTCAAACTCCATTAACAATAAATGGATTGGAACTGGGGACTTTAACACTATACTTAAATTTGATGAGGCTGAAGGTCATACATCAATAGGATCACCCTATACATGTCTCAGAAATTGTGTTGAAGTATCACAATTAATAGATATTCCAACTAGGGGTAGCTTCTTTACCTGGAATAATAGACCTCAAGGTTGAATACCATTAGGAAAAATTTGGGTCGAAAAATGGAAAATACTCAATGCACGTTGCAATTCCCTAACTACTTCTCGAGCTATCCTTGTAGCAAATTATTTAGCTATACTCTAGTTTTAACTCAGACTGATACCGTTAATACTAGAAAACCATTTAGATTCAATGATTTCTTACTTGATGTAGCAAGTTTTGAAGATGCTATTTGGAAAGCATTGAGATCAAGGATATTTGGCACTAAACAAAACATCTTATTAGGGAAGTTGAACATTATTAAGACAAAATTGAAGATCCTTTTTAAAGAAAGCATTGGTATAAATTGAAGATCCTTTTAACCTAGTTTTAAGTATAAAGCAATAGAAGTTATGGCAGCCGAATTACATGAAAGGTTTTGGTGTTTTAGGTTGGGAAAAGAATGGAGTTTTAGGAGAAGAAAGGGAAAATGTAGTATCCCGTTTTATCGTATTAAGGGTTAGAACCTTAGATTTCTGTAAATAAGAAATAGAAATGAGAGATTAGAAAAATGCATTTTATACTCATGCATAATATTAGCATACACACACATGAATTTGATTGTTTTCTACACATTACAATGACTGTTCATGCACTCATTTGAAATATTTCGGGGTATAAATGATTTTAAGGTGATTATGACGTGAATAGTGAATTTTATGTCTTGAAAATTGAATTAGTGAGTGTAAATATTAATTTAAATTTTTTGGTGAAAATTTGGGGAATTTCAAGGATGGAAAAAATGTGTTCTGTTGACAAATCCCACGATCGTGGGGGAATGACCTTAAACATGAGATGTTATCTTTTAAATGATGATTGAAACAAAAATGCTAGGGTACTTTCATATGATGCATTTAGGCTTTAATAAGGCTTGAAATGAACCAAGTATAATGATGGATTAATTGATTAAATGTTAATATACTTAGGGTGATAATTGACGATGAGACAAATTCTGGAAATTTAGAGAGGTTATAAGAATGAAAGTGACCCTATGAATACTAATGCGATTCAAAGAAGATAAGTAATGTGTATTAAGTAAGAATGAATGAGAACTTAAATATTATATGATCATATGATGTTAGAAAAGAGATAATGAATGATTGAATTATGATATTAGAATAACCAAGTTCTTGGAGCTATGAACCTAAGTGCAAGTTAGACATATACAAGTGGAATTATTTGTGTGATTAAAGAAATATGCCCGGAATAGTCAAATTAACCATGCATTATACATTACACATACACATATGGTACAATTGAATGTTTATGTGAATGTGCAAATTAGTAATGTGTGTATTGCATAAAGTTTATACACAGAATTAAACGTCAGTGTCCAGATGTTTCCGGATCATGAAAGCAAATGCTAATCTAGAGCATAGTGTGAGTTAACCTAGACGGTCTCACATTGATTGATTATTTCTGTTTAAATTTTTGTATTGAACTGATTATGATGTGATTGAAATAATTCTAGAAATTAATAGTTCGAGGAATTTGATAAATATGAATGTATTAGAAGTGCTTCATTGAAAGTGAATGAGAAAGAAATAACTGTTCTCAACATTTCGTCGAATGTTGGACAAAGATCCGATGAAAATGCGAAAAAGTGAATGTGTACTGAATAAATGTGATTGACTGCATATATGTGAATTTATGCATTTCATACATGATATGCATGATCAGATAAAGGTAGTTGTGATCGGAATAGCCACTGAAAAAGAGCTTAAAGCTCATATGTGATTAAGAGCCAAAGACTCACTGTGTATAATGAGCCCGGTATCCCCAACGGATACGAGACAGTTATCAATGAGCTCGGTATCCACAATAGATACTTGACAGTTAAAGGCACTTGGTCACAACAAAGTAATAAATAAAAGTGAGTCACATGTGCATCACATATATATAAATTGACGTGTATTAAGTGAATGATTGAAATGAGTTATATGAACTATTACTAAAATGAATTATGAAATGATGTGTATTGTCTGGGAATATGAATATGTGAATTGTTTTGTGTTGACATGAGTGAGCCCATCGAGGATGGTTCACTCACTGAGTTTGCAAAACATACCAAAATTGCAACGTTGTCTTTCAGGTTCATAAGAGATAGAGGCCAGGATCAGTTTGCATCCACGTATGTCTTCTGTCATTTTTGTATCAAGATTTGTTTTCCACAACTGTTGAAATGTATATATGAATTCTGTGCAATGCATACTTGAATTCAGTTTGTAATAACAGTTATGACTAAACATGTTTTGTAATTGTAATAGGCCCAAATGATTATTGGAATTATGATGATGTGTTTAATATTTATGGCATTTGTGATTGGAAATGTTTATGAATAAAATGGGTCGAAAACAATTTTTGGTTTTTTGAATATGCGTGTGATGCGTGAAAAAAATTTACAATGAGTTAACTGACTATCCTAGCATGCCACCATCATATAATATGTTCTCGAATACCATCGGTATGTTTGGGAATTTGCCCTATAAGAGTGGGATGCTACAAGTTGGTATCAGAGCCCAGGCTTAGTATCTTATATGGGTATTTTTCAAAGTATGTGTCGAGGTGCATGCATTGTAGACATGTCATAGCATATAGTGGCAACTGATCCCCAGTCTGAGTTGTATTTATATGAGTCATATGCTTGAATACTCTTTAAGAGTTTGAACTGTTGGAAGCAATGAGAAGGATGATGATCTATTAGAGTGTAAGAAATGGAAAGTTTGTGGATATCCAGAGTTAAGAAATACTACATTGTTCGATATCATAGACAAAGATTCAGTGCATTTGTATTGGTGGATGTAACAATGAATATGATAATCAGTATTGTGTTATGGATATGTGCCTAAATTGATATAGATGTGAATGTATTTTCATGAATTGATTGAGAAAGAAATAGAGACACAGTAAGAAATGACAAGATTTAAAGTGTATAAGCAAAGTTGAAAGAAAACAAAATTTTCTATGACCTTGAGAGGTTGAACTTGGAATTGAAATGGTTGTTTAATTAATGTTAAAAGAGTTATGATTTAGTATAAGATTGTGTTCGGGGAATTGAGATCGAAATTCATGATGGTTATGCATCTATAATTCTGAATTGATTGAGAACATACATATGGAAGATGAAATAAATGATAGCTGGAAGATGAGATAAATGATAACGATATATATAGAAGTCCCCAAGGTTAAGTTGATTTGTTATTGTGAATGCATATCTGATAATATGATTACTTTGACAAGTGATATTATTGAGCACTTATGTATTATGTGCTTGAAGATGGTATGGGATGTGATCTATGACCTATTGAATACTTTTTAGTCATAGTTCCCATAGTTAAAATTTTGAGATGACTTAGAGTAGCACGTGAAAGCATTTATAGTGATCAATTGGGGATAGATTGAAAGTGTGATGTTACAATGTGTTATGAATTTGAGGGAAATGGAAGGGAAAATATGCAGGGCACGATTGTCGCATAGTCCCCATGATTATGGCCAAGATTATTTAGTTCTGTCACGATCGTGGTAGGAACAAAGGGAGAAATGTTGTCTAGAATCAATTAAGATTAAGGTATCATTAGCGTAAGATATTAACTGGTGACTTGTCGAAAATGCATCTCTAGATAAGATGTAATAATCTTGATGGTACATACCAAAGTATAAGAATAAATGAATATGCCTACTACTTTATTAAGTTTTATTATAAAGAATATTCTGATCATGTAAGATATGATAGTAATTGATCTTATTGAGATATTATAAATAGTAGAAATCGATCTTATTGAGGTATCAAAAATGGTTGAAAAGTGATGATGAATATAGTTGACAGATAAAGAGTATGTAAAGAGTACAGATGATTGAGTAGAGAAATCTTCTTTTGATAGTGACTTTTATCGAATTATATTATGTAAATCAAATGTTCCATTTCTAGAAATGACTGACTATTAAACAAATCAGAAGTGAATATTGGATTCAGTTAGAAATGGGACTTAAGCATAAGAAATTGAATACGCTACAGAGAGTGCATATATTTTGTTTGATGTAAGGTAGCCCAGTTACATTATTAGGTTCATGAATTTGAGATGATACTATTGCCAGTTACATTATTAGGTTCATGAATTTGAGATGATACTATTGCCATTGCTAAAGGAACTAGGGTCTATAATGTATTTTACATTAGCGTATTCAGAATGTACAAGTTAGATTTGACGTTTGTGTTCAAACAAATTAAGACTTGTAAATGAATTGAAATGTATGAAGAAACTAGTAAGAACGGGATGACATTAGAATAAGTCGACAAGAAATAAGAGGAAATCAAATGAATGAAGAAAATCATTCGAGAAAAGAAGTCGACTTAGATATTGCCAAAATATGAGATAAAATTACCCTATCTAAGGAATTAGTTACTTAATAATTTCTAGGAACATATACGGGCACATTGAGTTTTTGGCAATATCTTTTTGGGTTGATAAATGCCCCGACATCATTCATGGAATTAATGAATGAAGTGTTCCAACCTTGTTTGGATCAATTAGTGATTGTGATCATAGATGATATTTTGAGTCTATTTGAAAAGTTAAGAGAACAATTTGAACACTTAAGGTTAATCTTGCATATTATGAGGGAGAAATAGTTATATGCCAAGTTCAGTAAGAGTCAAGTTTGGATTGATTAAGTAGTATTTTGGAATAATATCTGGACAAGGCATATAGGTAGACCCAAAGAAAATTGAGGTATTGATTAAGTGAGAAACTCCAAGGAATATATATATGAGATCCGAAGTTATCTAGGATGGGCTGGATACTACAGAGGTTGTCAAGGGGTTTTCATCGACCTTACCCCCTTTGACAAAACTTCTGAGGAAGAATATGTCATTCTTATGGACTGATAATTATAAAAAGAATTTTTAGGAAGTAAAACACTGACTAAGTACAACACCGGTGTTAGCTATTTTATTTGGATATAAAGGTTATGTAGTATATAGTGATGTTTGACATTAGGAATTAGGATGTATTCTGATGTAGCTTGGTAATGTGATATATGCATGGAGACAATTAAGGTCTCATGAGTTTAAATTATTTGATACGTGATTTAAAACTTGCTGCAATCAAAATTGCTTTGAAAAATTTAGAGACATTATATGTAGAGTGAAACATTTTGGATTTATACGGATCATTAAAGTTTAAGGAAATTATTGAGTTTGAAAGAGTTGAATATGAGAAAAAAAATAATGGATAGAATTATTTAAAGATTTTGATTGTACAAATGAGTATTATCTAGTAAAGCCAGTGTTGTCTCTGATCTATTGAGTAGAAAATCCAATAATAGTGTAGCACAAATTCAAATATTGAGGTTACCAAATATAGTGCAATAAAGAGCGTAGAATGTTGAGTTGAATTTGGGGAAAGATGAAGTATTATTAGATATATTAAATTTAAGATCACTTTTACATGGAAGGATTAGAAAAACCCAAAGTAAGTGTTAGAGTAGTGTCCTAAAGGCAATCACCTTTAGCACTTTTGTACAAACTTTATTTTGTTTAATAAAGTGAAAGGTATTTTTCATTGATTTGATATTCGTTTATATATAAATGGATATTGATCTTAAATTGGATTGATGAAGTCCATGATACAAAACATAGCATGAAGGAAATTATAATGAGATCATAATAATGAGACTCCTATCATGTGCAATTATATTAGTGTCTAAATAATCCCTAGTCATAGGATTAATAAGACAGGACATTATTAATCCTGACAAATTAGCACATGTTATACTTCTTGATTTGATCAAGCAGTAGATCTCATAAACTGTAAGCATGAGTTGTTTAGAGTTAACATGTGGATGCTTACTAAGAGTAGTAAGTACATTGGATGACCTACTATGAGATTATCATATGGATAATCTATCGAATGCCAATGATTAATCTCATCATAGAAATTGTGCAAATATCTTTAGACTTGAGGTACTTAAGGATATCTTTGATACTAATTCTGTGCTTTGACATCATTCCTTATTACCTCAAGACGAGGTCACTTTTAGGGTGGTGATTGGGTATAACTATTTGTATTCGAAGGTAATTGGGTAGCCAATAAAGGATTCACCACTCTTGATAGAAGGAGATGATACCCACGACCTCTTGTCGGGATCATTACTTAGGAGTCTCTAGCCAAAGCAATTATGTGTCATAAAGAGAGTCATCAATGACATATAGAGTAATGAGATCTTAGGACAAGAACTAACATCACTTGAACTAGATGTGATGTAGTCAATCTAGTGGGAGTTGACACATAGCCCATACTCCGAACCAAGTGGGGTATAGTATGGTGAAAGGAAGAATTACATGGTAATTGTCTATGGAAAGGTTCATAAGTTAGATAATTAACTATCGAAGAGTTCCTATGTTAATCCATTTATATTCCGACAAATTGGCATCATGAAACCTTTATGATTTGATTGAATTAAGAGTTAATTCAAGTGTATAAAATAACAGGGAACCTAAGGGTCACACACATAAAAATTGGATGAAAAATAAAGTGTGTATGGCCATTTTAAGTAGGCCACGATTATGACTCATGGGGCCATGATCGTGGTAGAAGGCGAGACAGGCCACGATCGTGACAGAGGCCACGAAATGGTATATAAGTGAGTTCTTCACTTATTTACACGAGCTTCTTCCACTTCTTACACACATATGTGATAGCATAAGGGCTCTAAAAGAGTTCTAGAATGAGAGTTGATAGATGTGATTTGCATGATATTTTAGGGTTCAATTTGTTAGTTATTTAGTGTTAATTTGAGTGTTTAGTGTGTATTTAGGTTTCAATTGTGTTAATTTATGTGTTTAATTGTTTTCATAGGTTAGTATGAGTCTTTAAGCTTAAATGTTATATTTTTAAGGTACCTTGATGTGTCTGTTAGTGTTTTAAGGTAAACGGAGAAGTTTTAAAGAGTTTTGGGCCAAAAACATAACCCATAATTAGGGCAAAACAAGCCACGATCGTGACAGAAAGAGACGAGTTGATAGGACCCAGGCCATGATCATGACAGAAACGGTTAGGCGTTAGCCATAATTGTGGTATGCAGGGCCACGATCGCGGCCTTCATCGAGCTGACACAAAAACTCGAGTTTTTCAAGACTTTTCGGACCGTTTCGTTCGAATCAACCTTAGGGCTTCCAAATTATAAATACATCATTAAGGGATAGATGAAGGAGTCAGGAAAGAGCTTTCACATTAGCCAAAATTAAGAAATCTTATAGAGGTATTGAGAGATTGAGGAAGGAGATGAAGGAAGAGAGACACAAAGATTAAACTTGACATGAAGTACTTTCCAGAACGGGTAGTTTCCCACCGTTGCTACCTTCATTGATTTGTTCCGAGCATAGTTTCCAATTTATTTAAGTTTTATTGATGTATGAAATTGAGATAATTGTCGATAATAGGTTTTGTTGAATGTCGATTTTTGTCTAAATTCACCTTTGGGATTTTGATTCTTGAGATTAATAAAGTTTGACTTATTATGTTTTATTTGAGTTATTTGTGATTCAATATCTGTTCTTAATAATTCGACAATAAACTGAGAGGGTGAGCCGAGTGAATATCATCACATTGGGCTAATAAGAGTTAGGTAATTTGATAGATAAGAATTAAATCAAACTGGTGAAATCGTGTAACGAAAGATCGAGCATAGGCTTCCCGTAGGTTATGAGACAATTTTAGAACTAATTTAGATTTTGGGTAAATTGGGAATTGAGAGATCACAATTTCATAATTTAAATTAGGGATTATAAATTAGGATTAAAGATTATAACTCGAGAGAGAGTGATCCACCTTAGGATCGTTTAGACCCAATAATTCGATAATTGCATAATTGATTAGATTTTCATTAATTTCGTATTAAAACCCTATTTCTCTTAATTGTTAGTTTCTAGGTTATTTTTGGATTAGGCTGTGTGATTGGCTATTTTGTTTATATTTATGAAATTTAATTCTCATAATTGATTGTTGATTGATTAATTTTTTGCATTGATTGTTTGTTTTAGATTCTTGCGATTTAGTTTCAACCTTAAATTTTAGGACTAGATTAACCATACTCGTGAGATCGATACCTTAGGTACTACGTGAATGACCCGTGCGCTTGTGGTATTATCGAGGTTAAAATAGTAAAACGTATCATATAGGAAACTTGCGATCAAGTTTTTGGCGTCGTTGCCAGGAAGGCAATAATTTAGTTATATAGTTAAGGCATTATATTTTTTTTTTCATTTCTTTCATTTCATTTGCGAATTCGTGTTCTTGTATAAACACAAGAGTCACAAGAGATTTGAGTCATGCAGCAGAGACCTTAAATTTAGATATTACAAGATTAGAACTAACACTTAAGAAAGCTAGATGAGAAGAAGAAGAAAAGATAGGAAAATCATCAATGGTCGAGGAATTTCAAAGGAATATGGATCAGGAAGCAAACCGAGAGCAGCAACAAAAGACCCTGATGGACTTCATAAGGCCAGGGTTTAAGCCCTCAAACCAAGGAGTGATTAGGCTACCAGTTCAAATGGCCTCGTTCGAGATAAAACTGGCCCTCCTTAATATGCTTCAAAAGAACATGCAACATTATGGATTGGTCAGCAAGAATCCCAACACACACATCGTTAACTTCCTCGAGATCCGTGATGCCTTTCGCTATCATCAGATGTTGAAGGATGTAGTTAGAATTAGGTTGTTGTCCTTTACACTTAGAGATAGAGTAAAGACTTGGTATTATTCACTAAGCCCAACCAACATCACAACATGGGATCAACTTATGCGTGCCTTCTTGGACAAGTACTTCCCACTTACCAAGACAACGAAGATTATAAAGGAAATCAACATTTCCAACAAGGTGGTGGGGAGTCCATCTATGAAGCGTGGGAAAGATATAAGGACATGCAAAGGAAGTGTCCACACCACAACTTACCCAAGGAATTCCTGTTGTAGACTTTTACAATAGAGTTAACTTACAGATAAGAGGAACAATCGACACAGTGTCAAGAGGATCCTTGATGCAAAAAACTGTTGATAAAGCAGAGGACCTGATTGAGGAGAGTGAGGAAGGAAACCGGCTACTTTTAGAGAGCAGAAGGGAGTTGTCGTGGTCGATCAGATGTTAAAGATGAAAGAAAAGATCAACAAACTAACATGATAACTAAACAATATGAAGGCATCATCCTCAGCTCAGGTAAAGGCTGCACAGTTGAAGTGTGAGCTCTGTGGTCAAATAGACCATGATACCGTGGAGTGTACCTAATGAAGACAATCAAGAGCAAGTGAAGTACATAGGGGCACAATATGGACAAGGTCCCTACTCCAACGCTTATAACCTCAAGTGGAAGAATCACCTAAACTTCTCCTGGTCGAACAACACTGGCAGACAGTTTAGGCCTCAGGGACAATCAGGATTTAAACATGATAAAGCAAGCTTGATGGAATCAAAATTGGACAAAATTTTGGATAAGATTGGGGGCATAAAGGATGTGCATAGAAGTCTCGAAAGCAAATTCGAGCAAGTTACAAAAAACTATGCCTTATCCATACATAATCTAGAAGTCTAAGTAGGCCAACTCGTAGAAGCAATGTCTACTTAAAATGCTGGAACTTTTCAAGCAACACCAAGTTTAATTCGAAAGAAAAAATCATGGCAATAAGCAAAACCCAGGATGGGGAACCTGAGAAGGTAGAGGAAGGAGAAGATGAAGGAGAAAGTCAAGCAATTAAAGAAGACTTTCTAAGTGAGCCTATGATCGAGTCACTTAAGGCAACTCAACTTGTATTTTTGTTCCATATTGTGCAGCAGCGGGAGTTATATGCAAAGCGGGAAGCAAAAAATCACAGGAGATTAAGCAAAACAAGAAGGAAGAGACGGAACAAGTACAGATGAAGCTCAATTTAGAGGAATCCGTCAAAAAGAAGGTCAAGGAGCGACAATTGGAAGACGACCCCAACATCACAGAAAAGGAGGACCTAGGGGACTTTTTCATCCCCTACAGCATCAATAGAATCATCATAGATAGGGAATTCGTGGATTTGGGCGCGAGTATAAACATGATGCCCTACACCTTCAGTCTAAAATTGGGGTTAAGAGAGTTAGTACCCCCTAGGTTTCTGGTAAAGCCAGTTGATAGAACACTGCATAAACTGATGGGGATTATAAAGGATGTGCTGGTAAAGGTTGATAAATATCCCTTTCCCATAGATTTTTACATATTGGACATTAACAAAGATATGGACACCTTGATAGTTCTAGGTAGACCGTTTTTGGCCACTGCGCGTTTAATCATTGATATTGATAGATGTGAATTAACTCTACGAATAGGAAAGGATAAATTTACCTTCAAGGTGTCTACAAGAGAGTAAGGATCTCGCTCACCTCTAGTGGATATCAAGTAACCCGATCTTCGAGGAGAATGGGAGGATATAGAGGATCCTGGGAATTCTTTCAGGAAGAAGCGCTTGCGAAGGACAAGGCGAGGAAAAGATAATTGCAAGGAAGGTGGGGACTGTAGTAGGGTAGCTCAAGTTCAAATTTTGAGATTAATGACGGCGCTATCATCGCACCATTCGTTCTAACCACCATGAGCTGAAAGGAGCGTCGAGCTACTGCCGTTAAAAGAAGTGCTCCATGAGAGGCAACCTATAGAAAACAAATACTTTGGTTATTAATTTTGTTAGAATGTTTGAAATTCTATAGCTAGGATTAGTTTTGTTTTTGAATGGAGTCAAGAAAGGAATAGGATTTCAGAATTATGCGGATGATGTTCACGCATGAAGAGAGAGGTAAAAAGGGCCAGAAAAGACTTTAGAAGTGAAAGTGAAAAAATTGGAAAAAGAGCAAAAGAAGAAAATTAGGAAGTGTTTGTAAACTGCAGGCTACGATAAGAGAGAGGGCACAAATCTTTAAAAGAAAATTTACCATTTTACCCATTTTACCACCTATAGATTCAGTTCTAATTTCATTTTTACTTTTACTTCCATTTTCACTTTATCTCTCTAGAATTTAAGCATCCAAACACTCTTACATCTCTCTAAAATTTTTTAACTTCCAACTTCTTCCAAATTTCTACCCAATTATGTCACGCATTAAACAATCAGCTAGACAGGAATCATATGGACGACATCAAGTTGCGGGATGTGGACAAAGAAACTGCACAACAGACTTTGAAACGCCCTTCCCAATCTACACAGAGGAGGAAGGTACTTGTTTATGATCTCTTCGTGCTAGACAAATTGTAGTTCCCAAGTACTTTGATTTTGACACACTTGATAGGCTAGAATTGTGTGAGCAAGTAGAAAACCTAGCTGAGAGGATCTAGTGGGCCCAATTCATACGATTTCAGTTTCCTGTTTATGAGGAGCTTACATTGGAAATTTTCACTTCCCTGACCTCCTACCCTAAGAATCGAAAATAATTGTGGTTTAGGTTAGGAGGACGAGCTGATGAATTAAAATTTGAAATCATGTGCGAGATGTGTAGATTCCCTGAATCCTCCATCATCGATCATCATGAAGACTTTCGTCCTTCTCAATTGAACAATTTCATGCCAAGAACGCTCATAACAATATTATAAGGTTATATAAACACTTGCTACTACATAAATTTATGTGTCAGCTAGTTTTCGATAAAATCGAAGCCAACAAGTGCTCCACAAAGGAACTTTTTATATTGTGGTGCATGGACCACAGTATTCTAGTATACACATCTACACATATGCTAAATGTCATTGTTGTAATTCCACGTAAGAGGAGCAAAAATCTAGGAATGGGGTATATAGTGTCTACCATTGCAAAATATTTTGGTGTTGAACGGAGGGGATTAACCGTTCATCTCCGGGAATTCCTAAACCATCACCACTTTTGGCAAGCTGAGATCCTTCATTCCCATAACATGGAACTTAAGGAAATCAGTGAAAAGACATATGTCAGAATTAGGGCAAGTCAGGCGAGTTTAAGCTCAGCGTTGCTGCGGTAAGCATAGGAGGACTCTACTAGTGAAGAGTCTAAGGAAGAGGAAAAAGAACACGACTAGGATGAGGTTTTGGATGTAATATCTGAAACTAATAAGACACTCACGGAAAGCACTAGAATGGTGAGAGAGATGGCCCAAACACAACGTTGCCAGAGCTAGGATATCCATCGGATCTATAGATATTTTGAGGCTTAAGGCTTTCAATTGCCGCCTCCGACACCATCACCACCTCCATCTCCATAGGATTTATGTGTAACCCAAAATTTCCATTCATTTACTTTTTCTTTTCCAAATTATCCTTCATTTCTAATTTTATGTTTACTTTTCTGTTTACTCTCAATTTTGTTGTTTCTTGTCTTATAGGTGTTGTTTGTTTTCTTCTCATATTGAGGACAATGTGTTGTTCAAGTGTGGGGAGGGGTTATGTGTTTTACTTTTGGATGTGAATTTTGCATATTGTATGATAATTATTAGGTTGCATTGTGTGAACTGTATGAATGTGTCAATGGCTTAGATGGAGGGAAATTTATTTAATTTTGAACATAGTCTATTAGGTTGTAAATAATCATTAACTTACAAAATTAGTGAATTAGGAGTTTTTGGATAAATATACAGCTTAATTAGGATTTAGTGTAAATTTAGCACCCTATAGGTTGTCACATTCATTCACAATTTGAGGCCTTTTAACTTAAGTAGCTTACCTAGTATTTTTTCATGAAAATGAGTAGCTTAAATAATAAGGTAGGTAATATTTAATTTTTTTAAACATAATTCACTATTTCACTAACCTTTGGGTTATAAATAGAGCTAGTAGCTAGTTAAAAACGTGATATAACTGAGCAATTAGATCGACACGCATCACAAATATGTGCTTTCGCATCAAAAAGGTATAATGATGTTTCAACCAAGTGGTTTAACAAAAACATGACTTGGTTGAGTAACTAAATCGACATTCATTACCAATGTTTGCCTCCACATAAAAAGACTAAGCCTATGTTTAAAAATAAAAATATAGAAAAAGTGTTTCCTTAATAAAACCTACTGGACTTGTAATAAGCTTGACTTTTTATGAAAATATATTTAGGAATAGTTATAGAGTTTGAAGGACCAAAGAATTATTAATGTGTGTGTGTAATTGAAAAAGGTAAACAAATTAACACTTAGATCTCGATTAAATTGTATATTTATTTCAAAGCTCCTAGACATAGATTTGGCATGTTAACAATTAGATATAACTTGTATGATTGTGTTTAAGATTAAATTTATTTCATGAAGACAAAGCCATTGTCTAGTTATTGCATTCTGTGTTGTATGTTTGTTGTTTTGTTTGCTTAAGGACAAGCAAATATTTAAGTGTGAGGATGTTGATAGTTGTGATTTGCAGGATATTTTAGGGTTCAATTTGTAGGTATTTAGTGTTAATTTGAGTGTTTAGTGTGTATTTAGGTTTCAATTGTGTTAATTTATGTGTTTAATTGTTTTTATAGGTTAGTATGAGTCTTTGAGCTTAA
>JANQBM010000009.1:10312032-10323712 GCA_025594535.1 Erythroxylum domingense | reverse complement strand
CAAACTAATCCTGACCACTAGCTCGTGTTCCAATGCAATGACTACTTTAACTAGATTAGCTAGGTTTCTTATGAACCTGAAAGATAACGATGCAATTTTGGTGAGTTTTGTGAACTTAGTGAGTGAACCATTATCGATGTACTCACTCATATCAATCACAGAACAAATTCATAATTTACATTCAATTTATAGATAAGTCATATCATTTATTGAACAAATACCATTGTATCCATTATTACACATTTCTAGTTCAGAGTAGTACAATTAATTCATTTCAGTCAATCATATTGCGTATATCATTTCTCATTTTCATAATCAGAACAGTTCAATTATTTCATTTCCAAACATTTATATATCACATATCAATTTTACATATGCCAATGCTCATGTGACTCCACTTTCGTTGTTATTTGTTGTGACCAAGTGCCTTTTTAACTATCCCGTATCTATTGTGAATACCGGGTTCATTGATAACTATCCTGTATCCGTTGGGGATACTGGGCTTATTTTACTAGTGAACTTGTGGCTCTTATACACATTCTAAGCTTTAAGCTCTTTTATGTTGGCTACTCTAATCATAACTACCTTTATCTGATCATACATATCATATAATGAAATGCATCAAATCACATATATTCAATCATTCACTTTCATTCAGTATACACATTCTTTTTTCACTTTTTCATCGGATATAAGTTCGGCATTCAACACATTTGTTGAGAACGCTTATTTACGTCAGATTCACATTCAATGAAGCACTTCCAATACAATTCGCAATTATTAAACTCCTCGGACCATTAAAGTCTAGAATTAGCACATTCAGATCATTCACAATTCAATAACAGAAATATAAATAGAACAAATCAAATCTTAATGACTAACATCTAGGTTGACTTATAGTACGCTCCAAATTAGCTATTGCCTTCTTGAGCCAGCAATGTCTGGATATTGATGATCAACTTACGTACCTGTCTTCATACAATACACACGTATTTCACACATCATAAATTTGATTATTCACATAAGTAATTAATCATACATATATGTATATGTTATATACAATGCATACTCAATGACTTTCCCGAGTATGTGTCCTTAAACATAAATCATGATCATTCAAAAATTATCACTTGGATGTGTCTCATTAATACTTAGGTTTACACCTCAAATATACTTGATTATTCTAATTTCATCAATCAGTCATTCACCAATATTATTCTAACATTATATGGTCACATAATATCCAAACTCTCATTCATTCTTACTTTATATACCTTGCTCATTTCCTTTAAATCACATTAGCATTTCTAATAACACTTTTATTCCTTTATCATATCTGAATCTCCATATTTCAAACACTTGATATCAACAATCCATTCACTATGTTATATTCTCAATTACAACCTAAACATATCCAACACTTTATCAACTTATTCCACATCAAACTAAGTTCATTTCGAGCCTCATTCAAGCCTAAATACACCTTAGGAAGGTACCTTATCATTAATGGATTCAAACATCATAAATAAGAGAAGAATTCATGTTCAAGGCTTTTCCCACAATCGTGGGATGGGTGAACCGAAAGTTCACCATCCACTTCCTTCAATTTAGTTTTCCAGTTTTTTTTCTTAAGATAAATTTTCGAGTCAGTTTTGAATGGCCATTTTGATATAGAAAATGAGTTATTTAGGCAATACATTCCTCTAAACAAATATTCCTATATGTACTAAGTTTTTGACGACATCAAGTTCATATAGTTTGGTTTAGTATTCTGTGAGTTATACCCAAAATACTATAGACTGTTCTCACACCACGACAACACCTAGTACTCAACTGCAAGACAAATTTAAGAATCCTTAGAGATAGAATTCAAATTTGATTCCTTCATGAAAATTATAGTCATATGTCCCTAGTTTAATCTAAATTAAAAATTATCTCATTTGGATATCTACAGATCAAGATGTGGCTAAAATATAGATTTTTGTTCAGTGGAAACACTATAGCTAACATATTCCAACCATTATCTTCCAATTTTCTAGATTTTGACTCCTATAAGTTACATACAAAACATCTTATGCTTAATTAATCATTCCTAGCTTAATTCATCATCATTTCTTTTTCATTCTCACCTCCATTTTAGCTCAATATCATTCATAAACAAATTTATAAGTTAAGATTCAACAATCATACAAAAACAAAACATATCATCATCATTCTTTATCATTCACTATCATCTTAGTTCTTATCATTTTAAGAACACTATATTAGTCTTTTCTTTAACTTCCAATCTCAATATATTTCCTCATTTAACAGCCTATATCCATGGTTTCATATTCTCTCAAAAATAGAACACAATCACATACATTTACTCATCAAAATTTTGCACTCATTCATTAACACAAAACAAGACATGAACACTTCTCTATATTCATCAACTTTCAACTCTCATTAAAACACCATTTTCATAAGCAACCTATCTCAAAACATTTTTACACAATTCATAATCTATTACTTATCATATACACAAAAATATGACATAACCCTACTTATTTCCTTATTAACATATCATCACTCTTTAACTCTATTTTCATTATCATTTAATCTCAAACTACCATCCTATAACATTTTATAATTTATTACTTATCAATAGACAAAAACAAGATGTGAATATGTCCATTTATTCATTCACGACACATGTATATTCAATACCATTTTCATAATCATTCAATCCCAAAATAATCACCATATTTGTCTTTTTTATAACAACCCATGAAGATTAATGTATAACTTGATTAAACTCCAAGATTCTTCACAATCTCGTAAACCCTAACTCTCTATGCATATACGATCATCATCATTTAAGGGTGAAAAAGATTGGGCTTTTATCAATATAAAGAGTACGAAAAAGTGTTGAAGTGGTAAGGTGAAGGATGATACAAAAGCTCAACGTTGATGGGTGTGTTATGAGAGCATCATGTATGAGAGAAAAAGAGAAGAAGAAGAAGAGAGTATTTCATGAAAATGAAAGACAATGGCAAAATGAAGATGGTCTTTCCATAGGTGTAAATAATCGTGGGTTAAAATGCTTGGTAAGTGTCATGACACATGTCACGACACTTATCACATAAAATAAATGCTAATGCCTTTAACTTATGCTATTACATAACTCTTAATAATTAGACCATTTGTCTCCCAATTTCTATACCTATAGCCATTCAATTTTTTATATCACTTGTCAATAAATCCTAGTGTCACTTGTCAATTATTTCTATTTCCATATGTCAACTATTTCTATTACCACGAATCAATTTATCTTGCCATTTGACATTTTTCCTAGTCTAAAAATACCTAAAATTTCATAATTCTCCCAATTTTCACAAAAAATTCCAAATTAACAATTATAAATCACCAACTCAAAAATTCACCGCATAACAATTTATAATTCACATTTCGATGATTTTAAATCATTCATAAACCAAAAAATTTCAAATGAGTGCATCTACAGTATTATCAATGTGAACAATATCAAATTCAAGTGTGTATACTGAAGATATGAATGTAAATGCAATGCACTTTTATAATTTTTCAACACTGTTTCTCACATATCCTGGTCTAGTATCCTATGTCCTAACCCTTAATATGGAAAAAGGATATTACAAAGTTGCCCCATTTTAACCTCCAAGTTGTGAATGGAAAAGGCATTATTGTTTGCTACTTACTAGAATTTCCCTTTTCTAGGCCTCTTCCATACTTGTGAACTTGTCCATTAACTTGTCTAATTTTGAATCCCATAAACTAGACTCGTCTTGTTGAAATCCTCGTAAGCCTTGATTTCCCATTTGATTCCCTGCATTATTAGACCAAAAGAAATTCAGGTGGTTCGGCCACTCATTATTGTACGTGTTCTAATAAGGATCATTATGTCCCTGACCAACTTATGCCCCTATGAAGTTGAATTGTTACATATTGTTTTCCACTAGGAAGCAATCAACTATGATATGGCTCTCTTATCTACATAAATTGCATCCTTGTTGAATTGCTTTAAATGGAGAGAAAGAGGTAGTTGTCAAGTTAGTCAATTGCTTAGTGAGGTTATAGATCTTAGCCTGTAATATTGTCATTGAATTTATAGAAATCATTCCTTTTGGATCCTGGAAGGTTGATTACTATCTAATTTGTTCTTATTTCTAAAGAAAGCTATTGTTCGTCTTCTCTTCAAACAAATCGTATCTTGTGTGCATTAGTGGTCGTATAATTCCTTGATGATAGGCATTATACCCTGGCCTCATAAAGTCCATAAGGGTTCTGTGCTCTCTGTGATATATTTCCTCCATCATCACTCATTTTATCTCTTCTTAGAATTTAACTCTTTGGATTTCTCATTCTTGCCTTAAGATGTCTAAATTGATGTGCCTTCTACTTTATGTCCATACATTCCTTTTTTTTAGTTTCTTAGGATTAGGTGCCTCAATCACACAAAAAAGGGTAATAATTCCTTAAATCAAAGGAATTCAAATAGTCTTAATGCTAAAATCTCTAGAAAAAGTGTCAAAAACATGATGAGAAAATTTTATATTTAATAATAGAACTCTCAACACCGGCAAGTATATTAATCATATATTGTAGTATCAAAAGGTATCATTCCTACAAGGATTATGCAATAGATAACAATTTGAACCTAACTTTGTCTAAAATAATATGAAATTGAATTGAATAAAAATAAATAACAGAAAGTAAGAAAAAGAAATAAATGAAACAAGTAAACAATAAAATAGTTTAGCTACCAATAAAATTAATATTACTTAAGATTGAATATTTAAGAACTATTCCTTCCCTATTTGTTTCGATAGTCTTGTTGAATCAATTTATGTGTTTGATCCTAGATTTCCTAAGGTATTGATTACTCTATCTCAATGCCTAATTAATTAACCCTAATTGAATCCAAAAATTCCATATTTGTAACCTCTCAATTTACAAACCCATTCCTACGATTTCAATTAGATATAAAGCTATATAATAGTTAATTAATTTCTCGAACAAGATCTCTCTTCGAATGATTCTTAATGTGATAATTGCGAGACTATTTGGCTACCAAATCTTGTTGCACAATCTAATTTAATGACTATTGACTCACTCTCTTAATTTATTGTCAAGTATAAGCATGCACAATTATCACAAACACCAGAACATGTACTGAAATCAACAAGAAATAAATTCACAAAATAATTTCTAATAGGGATATAGAAACCTATAAACATGTTTAACATCAAGAAATCAGATTACATATCAAGGAAAACAAAAGAAACTAAAAGGAAAAGAGAAAAAACTATTTAAAGCTCTAATATGGAATGCTGGAATTTTCTGATGTTCTTTTCCATCTCTCCACTTTGATCCAATTTAGTGCGTGGCTTCTATTTTTTTTGTGTTTTTCTTGTTCATAAATAGTTTATTAGGGTCTTGGGGGTGTAGCTAGGGGTTCCATTTTTTCCAGTTCTAAAAATAGCCCCAAAACATCAAAAGATCAAAAAAATCTCGTGCTGAAAAAGCTAAAATTTGTTGGAATTGCTAACTGGTAGATGCATCAGACTGTGCATAACTAAAAAATCTCCATAATTCACAATTTTGCACGGGCTGATGCACAATCATACATCCCTTTTATGCTTTAAATCTTTGTTGTTCTTTAGTTATCTAATTTCCAACACTCACAAACATATCAAACACCTCATAAAACATAAAATTAAGATCCAATTCTTGATCTAAACTAGACAAACACTTAAAATAAATACAAGCATTAATAATTACATAATTTTAGCCCTATATACATTATAATCATATGAGAAATACTTAAAAACACACTTAAACATCTAGCAAAACATAGTATAATTTACACCTTTCAAATGTTTTAAAAACTTAGAAATTTCTAGTCACTAGCTCTCCTATGTTCCAAACTATTTAAAAAATGAAGCTTATTAAGCAATAGTTGAAACATGTTAATAAATAATTTGTGAGTGACGTAAGTTATGCAATCAATCAATTCAAATCTAAACTAGATTTTATTCAAACAAGGATTTTAGGTGACCCTTTTAAGCTTTTATTGAGGGAAGAGAAACATAAAATTTAGGGTTACCTTCAAGCCATTAATAACCAAGAGTCCTTTTATAAGTAATCTTCTAGAATTAACTGGCTAAAGAATAAAGTAAGAACATAAAAAAAATTTGATAGGATCCTCTTTAATATCAATAAAAATAAAATTGTTTCTTTCTTAAATGAAATAGGAACTCCTACAAATTTTCTAACTTGCATTAACAAAACCACCTTAATACACTTTCAAGATTTATTAAGGGAAGATAGATCTATTCCCCCTCAAATTCCCTTTCTTTAACCAAGAAATCCAAAAAGGCTTTTTTTAGCTCTAAGAATTGTAAAGCCCCTAAACTAGAGGGTTATAATGCTTACCTCTTCGAGAAAGCTTGGCCTACCATAGGTGATCAACTTGTAGAAAATTCTTAAAAGAGATTAACACCATCTTCATCATCTAGTACCAAAAATCCAAAACCATTCCAATGTTACTAACTTTAGATCTATTTATTATTGTAATATGTTTTACAAAGTCATTACTAAAATCATCACTATACAATTCTTTTACACTCTAAAAATATGTAGATACCCCTATCTTTATCAATTAGATCTTTCTATATATCACCATCCCAAGCAAAAGGGTTTTAAGATAAAGGCTCTTTTACCATACTTGTTAATTATTGGACTAGAGCTACTCTCCTTAATCATTGCCCATAACATCTCCCTTAGCACTTCCTTTAAATATCACTAGATATGCTCTAAGCTTAAACTAACCTATCTTTCTTTCATTGATGACTTTCCTTCAATTTGTAATGCTAACTATAAATCCCTTCTAATCACATCCAAATCACTTGAAGAGTTTGGTGTCATCTTTAAACTAATGGTTAACCCTAAAAAAACTCAAATTTATGTATCTCCAAATAACTTGAAGAGTTAGGTGTTTCAAATACTTGTAGTACCCGCATTACTGAACTTCTTTTCTAATACCTTGGTTTATCTCTATTTTCTACCAAACTCACCAGGAAAAATTGTAAGCCCTTTCTCATCAAATTTGAAAAGTGCATTTCTTCCTAAACCATCAAATCTCTTTCTATAAATATCAAACTCTAACTTATTATTTAGTTATTAGTAGTGTTCATGTCTAGTAGTCTTCCTGCTTCTTTCTCCCTTCTAACATTATTAATAATAAAGCAAAAGCTTGTAAACTTAATTTTTTTACCAATAATGCTACTAATCAAAAGTGTGTTGGGAAGTAGTAATCTAACCAAAGAAGATAAAAGGGTTGGGCATAAATCCCCTCAAAATCTAAAACAAATTTATGCTTATCAAAAGGATTTGGCTTCTATTCAAAGATGGGGAGTCACTTAAGATAAAATAAATGTATAACATAATCCTAAAAGGTCAAGGATTTTGGATAATCAATCTATATACGTGATGCTCTAGGTCTTAGAAAAAGATTCTCATCCTCAAACGTATACTTCAAAGATGTCTCCTTCACAAAATTGATAATGGGGACTCCACCAACTTATGGAATAATAATTGGCATCCTCTAAGGCTACTTATTCACATTTTCTTCCCTAAAGTGGCCTATTAAGTAGGTCTCTCTTCACTTAAGGTGATCTCCATTATAGTGAATAACTCCTTGTCATTGCTTTCGGCTAACTCTCGTGATCTTTTAGATATTGAAAACTCCTTGTCAAATTACCAACCCAACTTCTCCTACCCTAACAAAGGAAATTGGATCAAACACCTAACTTTTGCTTTCATAAATGCCTTTGCCTTCAAAGCCCTCTCTTAACCTTCCCTACCTGTTAGATGGTATAATATGGTTTAGTTCAAGCACTTTATAGCCTATTAAAGCTTTATCTTCTGGCTTGCTATCAACCACAAACTTAATACCTTATATAAACTCAGCTATCTAAGCAATACTATAAATGTCTATAACTTTTTCTCTTCTAACATAAAACTCATGATCATCTCTTTTTTAACTACCCTTCTCATCCTTTCTTTGGGCCTCAACTTTAACCAAATGCAACCTTACCTAAACACCCCACACTTTTACAAACACTACATCTTAACAACTATAAATTACAAAACCCAAAGTACTTTCTTCCACCTTCATTAAAACCACCTCTAATGCTTGTATTTACTACATTTGGGCTTAAAGGAACAAGAGGACTTTTGAAAATGTTAGCTATTCTTCCTCACAAACTTTCACTAGTACTTTCTCCTGGATAAGAAAAATTCTCATCTCCAACTCTAATAACTTTCACTATGATAATGTTCTTGTTAACAATTATAATATTTTTTAACCTCTTTCTCTTATTTGTATTAATTTCCTCTAATCCTTCATCTGCAAGTAAAAAAAAGATTGATTAATGATCCAGAAGTTGCTCTAGGACTCCCTCCCAATTCCCTAGCCAAATGGATTTCGCATAAAGACCAAAAAGTAACTTTAAAACTATAAAGGAATCTGTTATTGAGATAACGGAAATTTTTTTACTTCCAATATTACCTCAGCATGAAAAATATCATATCCAACCAAACTCCTCTAGCTATTATGCCAACTTCCCAACATGAAAATGTGACTGATAATTTATATGACAAAGTTATACAATTCTCCTCCAACATTGATATAAGCTTTAAGAAAACCAATTCCTCCGACAGCAGGAATATAGATGACAATCGTTTTAATTGAGAATTTGTCAATAAGCAAAGAAAAAGAGAAATTATAGAGAAAGTCTTAAGGTCAATCCTTTCTCAATAAAAAGACATTTGCCAGAAGCTTCGTAATTCAAAAGAGGAGGAGGGTTCTTTTAATTGGAGCATTTTAGAGTGGAAGAGGTCCTCTTCAAAAGCAGCCTAATGAAACAACCAAATCCAAGGCCAAAAAGATAGTTAGTAATATTATGTTTTATGTTTTTAGTAGTGGCATTTTAATTGTTGTTCTTATAAATAAGGAAAGTTGGCCTATCCAAGTGTCCCTTTAATTTTGATTTAGATAAAGTTGTGTAATGAACTGAACTTTTCTATGTATATGTGATCCCTTGAATAGGCCTCGGACAACATTTTGTTTTATAATTAAGGGGCCGTTTGGTTTTACTTACATTTTTCTGTTATAATTTTCAGTTTTTCTTTCAAATAAAACAAAAACTTGTTTTATTGTTAATATTAAAGTAGTTATATTTTTATCACCGATAATAATTACATATTAGATAAAACTTAAATATAAATTATTTTTATTAAATAAATTTATTTTAATCTCTTATATAATGTTTATTAACAAATTATTAATAAAATCATTTTATTTTATTAAAATAAATATTTAAAATTTTTATTTATAAATTAGTATTCGTTTTAAATATATTTTAATTATTAAATCAAAAGTTTTTGAAATTTATATATTTTGAAGATATTTTAAATTTAATTATATTTATTAGTAATCATTAAAATTTTAATTTAATTTAATTTAAATAAAAAATTAAATTAAATTATTCATAATTGTCACTAATAATTAATTTTATTTAATTAAATATATAATATAATATCAAATTAAATTATTCATATTTTATTAATAATTATTATATTAAATAATTAAATAATATATATTTTGTTGATAGTAAATTACATTATTAAAAAGTAAAAACAGAAAACAAAATCACTTTTTATAATTTTCATAATTTTTGAAAATTGAAATAATTCAAAAGCAAAAACAGAAATAAAAAAGTTTTTTTACTGAATTTAAAAACCAAAACAAAAATAAAAATGAAAACAAATACACCTTAAATTGTCATTTTACGTCTCTCTTTTTACTTCAATTTTTGTCCTGGATCATGCCAAATGACCCTCTAATTTCTTACCACATTAGCTTATATAGTTCTCCAGATTTGTTGGGTTTCAACATGGTTGTAACTACTTCATGTTTTTTTAATTCATTTACTTAAAAAAAAATGTTGGCCGCAGAAATTTTTGAAAACTTACGAGAGCTAATGAAACTTGCCAAGAACAACGGAGGAAAAAAGTAGACTCTGAAATAAATGATGGGTAAAATAACATAAAAACCGACTGATTTAGGAATATGGACAATAGAGTGGTTTGATGTGAAGACGGAGGGTCATTTCGAAGAGCTTTACTGAAAGATAGGAGGGGACCCATAGGGGATGAAGGATGGGACAACCCAACCTTAAAGCCAAAAAGATGACGTGAGAAGTAGTGCCTTCCAATTCAGCGACCAGTACACTCTCTTCTTTTTTCATTTCTTCGTACTTTCGTTTTCAAGCATGTTACCTTTTCCATTTTTTGGATATTGTGTCGGAATTATCAAGCGTTTTAAATTTAGAAAGACCTTAAGTATTTAAAAATTGATGTTACATTTTATTTATTGTGAATGCATTACATTGATGTACATTTTTGGTATTTTAAATTAAAAATAGTAAAGTTAGAGCATCTAACATACACAAAAATCTTCCTTTCTTGCTATTTGATGCTTGGGGGGGTGCCGGAATCAAATGCGGTAAGTAGAAAGAAAGGTATAACAGGAAGAAAAAGGGTAAAATGTCTGCTTCTTTGTCTGCTCCAAAGTGAGCTTATCCTGCCCCCCACTGTTTGTTATCTTCTCGATATATGCCCACTTTTGGACCCCTCTTTGTGATATCAACTAATCTTTTGTGCAAGTGATTGTAAAATGGAAATTTTAAAGAGCAGAAAAATATTCAATATATTTGCTAATTCTCTTATTAAATAATGCAATGTGATATTCTTTTTGTATAATCCAGTTCACGCATGGCCTCTAGATTTCTATTCAAATAATCAATATCGACATAAAGATGACACCAATAGATAAATGATCTCTTGACATGTATTCCCATATCAGATTTTGTAAAGGCAAATTGCTCAATTAATACGATATACTTAGATACCCAAAATCTTCAACAACTCATATTTATTTAGTAGAAAACACATTAGTCAAATCGGAGAAGATAAAAAAACGAAGGATAATTTCAAAACCCCAGAAAGCAATTTATTTATTTGCTAGCTGAATCACGTCCCCATAATAAAACAAAGGCAATTCCACGCGTGGGATAGATGCAATGAGACCAAGGTACTAAAGTTTTCCAACATCCTGTCTTCAATTTCCCAATTGGACAAAACTATAGGCATAATGAGACTTGACTTTTCTGATGCTCATACAAACATTCTTTTTCCTTGAAACCTCGTCATGTTCCCCTGACCGTGTATGGACTTTTGGGCATTCATGTTGTCACAATTTTCTTCTCGGTTTCTTGTAGTGGAATGTGCAGCTCTTATGACAGAGTCTTATTTCAATTTTCTATGGTCTGAAAAATCATACTTCAACTCCCTCCTGTTCTCGGTTTTAGGTCTCCCGTGGGTCCTTTGTCAGCCTTAGATGTCTCTTGGGAACTTATTTTGGAGACCCCTTTTGCTTCTCTTGTTCCTTTGGGCCCTTTAACTTCATTCATTATCGGCGTGGCCAACGCATTGAAATTGCTGGAGGTTGAAAGGTTGTGTCCATTTGAGCACTAGTATCGATTGCCCCTACCTTAATTTCAGTTCGAATCAAGTCACATTAAAAACAATTTTC
>JANQBM010000009.1:10271971-10298730 GCA_025594535.1 Erythroxylum domingense | reverse complement strand
AATATTTCCTCTAACTATCACTTTAATCATTCTTTCACACCATTACACACTTTCATTGATCTTTCAACTCCCAAAACAGGTTTATCACTATCCCATCATATTCCAATCATCAATCCAAAGAAAATCACTATGTACGGTACACTAAATCTCCTCACTCATTTTCCAGCAAATAAGAATATCACTGTTCTTAACGATTTAGCAGTGAACTAACGATGCATGCTTCATTTCATGCAAAAACTACATAACCATAACAAGCTTACTTGTTTGAAGTTCCAATCTCTACAAAATCACGTAACCTTAATCTCTCATGCACCCACATACATCAACTTGAAATTGACAGGGAGGCTCGTTCTTTCTTGGAATGAAAGGAAGGAATATCCAAGTAGAAGTGGGGACAAATAGAAAAAAGTAAGGTTTAGCTTCGATGAATATTTGATGAAGAGTTCTAGGTTGGGGGATTTCTAAAGAAAGAAGTTTCAAGCAGGATAAAGATAAGGACAGTAGCTTATCTTTTATAGGAAAATAAAGATCTGAACTCACTACGACACTGTCCAATTCTTATCCACTTATCCACTTCCCCTTATCCAAACTCACTTAAGTATAATATATACTTAAGTTTATGACTCAGTAATACTACTGCAATCACAAGTCATAACCTCTTACTTACTTTCAGATTTTTCTTATAGCACATCATTTCGGGTCAGCTTTACGTTCTCTTCTTGACCCCCGACACTGAACTCATTTTGCAACACTTTTCTCTAGAAACATATTCCCCTATGTCTTATGTCTCCATTGACACAAAAAATCATTCAATTTAGTTCTGTTCTCAATTATACTGAACTTGTCTCGGGACAAACAACATAACTTTCACTAGAGATGTTGGATTTAAATCATCTTAGAACAACTTCAAAGAGGACTTAGAGGTCTATAACTCTCTTGAAGACCTTAAAAGACAGATTTTATCTTTTGAAGGGTCAAAAATGGACCAGACAATACAAATGAACAATATACAGAAGAAGAAGTCTCAGTCACTTGGGCAGAAAGCAGACGAATGCCAGAAGTCGACGAAGCAATAAGGCAGACGAAATTCAAAACACAGACGGAAGCGCCAAAAGATAGACGAAGCGCCAAAAGACAGACGAAATGGTAAAAGACAGATAAAGCGCCAAAACACAGACGATAGGTGGTCGACTTAAGACGAAGAAAAGTTAACCACAGAAGATAGGTTAGACACAGACGATACGTCTTTACCTTGCATCTGTGTTATGAATCATAGACGAGGCATCTTTACCTTGCGTTTGTGTTTTCCTTGAGTCTGTGTTATGACGTCATCACAGACAATGCATCTTTACCTTGCGTCTATGTTTTCCTTAAGTCTGTGTTATGACATCATCATAGACGATGTGTCTTTACCTTGCGTTTGTGTTTTCCTTGAGTCTGTGTTATGATGTCATCACAGACAATGCTTCTTTACTCCTGAACATCTCTCCCTTATTAAGACCATAACTTTCTACTCCATCATCTATAAGTCCCATACTAAATATTCTCAGTAGTCTTCTTCAACACATTTTTCTTCACTAAGTCCTACACTTAGATTTTATTTCTAGTCTTCCTACTCCATTTCATTCTAATCATTTGCTATAACCAAAATTTTCAATCTATCCCATTACTATTCACTATACCCAAAATATCAATGAGTGCATGTACAATTATTTTCATGTGTGCAAAGATTCAAATTTACATGCATGTATGCTGACATTCCGCTGAACTTGAAATGCAAATTTTTTTCTAACTCTCTCATTGACATTATCCCCATTATTGAGATTGAGGTTAGTATGGGGACGAGATGCTACAATCCTAGTCGCAAAGAGTTTTAATAATTGCTCCTTTAAAGACTATAAACCAATTTTCTATTGTAACATTATCTAGAATATAGTTGTAAAACTTTTGGCTTCTAAACCCAAAGTCATGCTCTAACCCTTGTCAAAAAACTCAAGGGCCTTTTGTGGAAGGAAGACAAATTTGAGTCAACATCTTCCTTACGTAAAAATTTTTCAAGAATTATTGCTTTAAAAATTTTTCTATCAAAATAGACTTTCACAAGGCTTTTGATTTCATTTAGATCATCAATACTTTATATGTTTTTGGCTTTCCTACTTAGTTCACTCATTGGATGGAAAAATGCATTTTAATAGCATTATAGTCAATGGTGAACTCACTATCCCCATCTACGATGTTAAAGGATTAAGACAAGGGGATCCTTTATCTCCTTACCTATTTAACTTAAACATAGAAGTATTGTCAAGAATCATTCCTCATATGATAAGTTTGGAGAAAAACTTCAAACACCATTTCAAATGAAAGTAACTCAAAATGTTTAGCCTTTCCTTTGCAAATGATCTTTTAGTTCTATGAAGAGCTAACCCTCATTATATAAGTTCTCTAATGATAGATATAAAGAGCTTCAAGGAAATCTTTGGCTTCAAAATGAATATGGGGAAGAATCACGTCTTTATCTCCTCAGCTACATGTCACCTTTTCCCTTAAATCTTTAACCTTATAGGGCTTCAAACTAAACAACTTCATTTCTTTTATTTAGGAATCCCCATCTCTTATAAAAGGCCATCATATAAGAACTTCTTAAACTTTTTGAAAGAATCCAAAAATGGATCAATAGTTGATGCAATAATAGTATCTCTTTTATTATTAGAGTATAATTTATTAATTTTATGCTCAATTAATGTATGTATATTTGTACTCTCATATTATGTTCCCTAATAGCTTAATTAAAATGACAAAGATGTTTCTTTGGAGCTTTCTATGTGTAGGAGATATAAGAAAGGGTTGTAATGTTAAAGTGAAATGGGATAATGCTTGTCCACCTAAAAAGGAAGGATGTGTTGGTATATTATCCATTAAACTAAGCAATAAAATTCCATAGAAAAGAGAATTTAGAGTATTCTAGTTAGCAAGGAATCCCTTCGGGATAAATGAGTTCACATCCATACTTAAAGACTCAAAATTTCTTGTCTACTTCACCAAATTGCCATACCTCTAGGACTATACTATATATATTAAAACTTAGGGAGCGGATGAGGGTTGTAATCAAATGCTAGTTGGGGAATCAAGCAGCCACTAACTTTTGGCAAGATGATTGGAGTATTTTAGGGCCTTTTATTGGTAATACTCATTTTTTTGACATTGAGAGGCACAATTCTTGATTTCGCCTAGTTAGAGAAGTATTGGAAGAGAATAAAAATTATATTAGTCAACATTACAGGGAGGAATTGTTTGGAATTGCCTTTACTTTCTATCCTAATTCCACCAACCGGGATAAGGTCATATGGTAAAGACATCCAATAACACTTACACTAATAATTCCTATAGACAATTTATGAGAAATAGAGCCCTAAGTTCCTTTGGTACAAGTTGGTATAGTTTAAACAAACTATCCCCAAAATTGCTTTCATTTTATTGCTAATTATTAATGAGAAGTTATCTACCAAAGATAAAATCCATAGTCCCTACCTCATTTTAGCTACTTGTCCACTCTGTCATAAAATTCTAAAAATTATTAATCGCTTATTTTTCTAATGTTAATTCTCTATGTTTATTTTAATGAAGATACAAAGCTCTTATATCGTATGAAGAATTCAAAGAAAAAAAATCTTGCATGAAGATAGATGTAGTGGATGAGTGCATATGATATATGCTTAATTGGTTATGAATTTATTCCATAACCCTTACTGTTTAATGATATGAAATGCTTAAGACATTCATTTTAGTTCATATTTGATTTTAGGTACAATTCAAAAGCATACGACCTAACGTGAGTTAAAAGCACATTCTTTGAGCTGTCTTATTGAGATTCATACTCACTTGCCTTCATAGAGAAAGAAGGGGAAGGATTAGAGTAAGAAGAGACAAGAAAATGAATACAATGAAGAGTATATATTGAAAACATCAAGAAAGAAGAGCGCAGAAAATTGTTCATAACAATGACACCCATGTCTTGCCCATACAAAGGAGGCTCATAGTTGTGAGCCTTCAAAGGGGCCATTCACTGCTGTGACTCAACCATACACACCCATGACATTGGTACAACTATTCCAAACCCTACTTTTTGGTATAAAAACAACATTTTGCTATCAAAATAGACATGAAAGGTTTATAAATCATTTGGGGAAATGTTTTAAATATTTTGGGAGAATGCAGAGAGCAAAAGTCGACACCCTTAGAGACCCATGGAGGGCTAGACATCCCAATGCTAGTTCGAAGGTGACATCAATGCCAAAGAACCCGGTGAAGCATATTTTTTCATTAAGCTTGTTATTTTTACTCTGTTTGCGGATTGTTTACATTATCTTGCATTTATGGATTGGGTATTGTGTAAGAATGATCTTGATGCTCTATTGGATTGTTTTTCATGATAACCCATTGCTAGAACTTTAAATACAATACATAATAGTCGTGTTTGAATTCATTTGTAGCAACTAATGTTATTATATCATTACGGATGAAATAAATAATCTGAGTTTGTGTGATTATTGCTTAGATTGGTATGTTTTTCTCACTTATAAGTGGTTGTTCGATTAAACTTAGAAAGTTTGTTCTAGGTTATCCGATAGCTAGGGTTTATTAATGAGTGCTTGTGATTTAATTATGACCTAAGGAAAAATTGAGATTAATAAAGTTTGTTATTAATCTACGACCAATATTTGAAAGAGAGGTGTGAAGACAATAATGTAATGAAGTATGTTTAATTGAGTGTAGGCAAATATAAAACCAAAGAACTAGATCCCTAACGAATTCATAACTTTCAATTGTTTTCTTCAATTTGCTTTTATTACTTTAGTTTCGTTTTATTTTCTTATTTGAAAACAACCAATCAACCCCATAACCTAAACACTAATTATTTTCATTTCAAAGGCTTTACATACACTTTCTATGCGATCGACCTAGACTCGCCATTGCTATAGTTATTTTGAATAGTACTATAATACACTACGTCAATTTTGACATCATTACTGGGGACTACGATACTTTATTTTTGTTTTTGAGTTTAATTAGTGTTTTGTACATATTTGTTTCTAATTATTTGTTTCATTTATTTCTTGATCTTTTCACTTTTTTTAGTGTTTGTGTAAAAAAATTAAATTAAAATTACATGGACAAAAATTAAAATTATATGGACATAATTAATTTTTTTATAACTCATATTTTTAATCCTATAATCATGTTTCAAATGATCATACTAAATTTAGTTGTGGATAGGAAAACTAGCAGAATTACTTCCACAATAGTTTGCAGGATGTACAACAGTTCCCATATAGACTAGAAGCTTCTTATTAAGACTTAGATCTATCTCTAGAAGAACTAGTTAATGTTGTCACTGCTAACATTTTACAATTTCAACAGGAGGAAAGATAATTTTGTTCTAGCTTCCAAGATTTGGAATGACAGTAAAACTCAGGTATATTTCTAGAAGAATCAATTAATATTGTTGCTACTAATACTTGGCAATTACAGTAGTTCCAAGAGGATATGATATAATTCCATTAAGATACAACATCTATACTCTAGAACTTGACAAGCCAGGTGGGTCTCTTGGCAAAAGTTATCAATCGCCTAGCATCACAAAACTAAGAGGCACAATTATCTCAACTTGACGTGTACCTAAGGGACATTAGTACAGAGGCCTTACAGAGTGACGAGGAGCCTGGGAATCTTGAGAATACTACTCAAATAATTGCTTATGTCAAAGAAGTAGAGGAGGAAATCGAAACAGAAAAAGGCATATCTTTTAGCTCGAAGGTAAGTACTAAGTTCGCAATTATTGTTGAGACTAACCCTTCACCTTTATTTAGCAGGCTAGAGGAATTAAAAGAAGAAAAAGGTGAAGAGACATTCGAGATATTTCTAAAGTGCATGGACTCAGTAGAGATCGGAAATTTAAAGATAGCGAAGCCAATGTATTTGAATGATGACCAACTAAGGCCCTATCCTGAAGAACCTCAAGTGGAAGAAGCGCATGTGACACTTGAAGATCATAATTTTGTCATATGAGGAAAGTATGGAGTCGAGTCAACGATAATAAACAAAGGCACTACTGGGAAGCAACCCAAAGGAAGTTAATTTCTTTTCCTTTACATTTTCATATTTCTTTCTTATATGCATGTGTATATTTAAAAAAAATTTCATTACTTATTTTTAAGTTTTCCACAAAATAAGAGTGAGAATAAAACAAACAAACAAACATTTTCTCCTTTTCTATTGCTTCTAGGACTACATAGTCATGATTAGAGTGTGAATTGACTATAAGAATCCATGGCAACTTTAGCATGTACTTCTACTCTTATGATTGGTTAATGTGCATTATCTTAAGAAGAGTAGTGACTAGTGGTAGACAAAACCCAGTGAGATTTTGAGCCTTATTAGACTAGCACATCCATATCAGTCTCTTTGTCTTTTGTTTACGCGTGACCTTCATGACATGTACATCCTAACTTTGCTTTGATTTTCTATTCAAGACCACATTTTTTATCATATGCATTAACATGGAAATGATATAGGCATTCTTTCTTTTTATAAACTACATTAGCCAAATAGCCTACCATTTGATGTGAATTTTCCCGTTATTAAGCCCCCTTGAGCTTTATTAACCTTTCTTTTTGAGGTAACCACATTACATGCTTTGAACCTAACCAAATGGCCTACCCAAGCCTTAAAGCTAGTGGAGCATTTTTTGATTGTTAATGATTGTGGATGTATAAGAGTATAAATGTAGGGGTATGCATATGTGTAAGATGGTTATAATTATTAGGATGTTATTTTATGCCTTATCAATGAAATTCCTATATTGATGTAGCTTCTTTCAATTTTTAAATGAAAAGAAAATGAAAGAAAAATAGAAAAGGAAAAGAAAAGAAAAGGAAGGAAAAGAAAAGAAAAAATGTTTAAATAAAAGTATCTAAGAGGAAAAGCAATTGTTTTGCAAAGTTTATTTATGATTAATGTCTTCTTCTAAAGTTGTATGGAATGGGTAATTTAAATATGATGCATATAAGGTAGATGTGGCTTTAAAGGATCACTCTTTGTAGTTTCAATGTATTATTATCAATTGTATAAGTGATTCCTTCTAGTTGGTTATGCTCATACGGTTTATGGTGTGAGAGTTTGAATTTGAGCTAGGAAACATATTTTTTGCATTCATCATAGTTGATGTACACAATTGTGAGTGAACGTTGATTTTTGCGCTTGATGGTATATTGAGTGTTACTTTTGCTTCACTAGTTTGATGACTTTTATACTACTTTACCTAAATACATCTCACCTTACACTTGCCTACATTACAACCTTAAAGAGTCCTTTGATTCATGATTATGCAAGTGAATCTTAGTGGTGGATAAATGAAATGATTTGTAAAGTTGTGGAATGTCTTGATCATGAACAGTGTTTGAGTGTAGTAGTGAATTCATCATAAATGAAATTATTTGTAAGGTTGTGGAATGTCTTGATTATGAACAGTGTTTGAGTTTAGCCATGAATTCATCATATTTAAACATATTTTGTCAAGTCTATCTCTAGATTGCTCAGTTTCTAAAGGTGATGAATGTTGATTGATCATGAGTAGAAGCATTACATGTTGAGTTCTTGCTATAGGTTTTGAGCGTTATTCCTCTTTGTTTATGACTATATATTCTTGGGTTTTGGGTCAGTGACTTTGATTTTGATGTTTTTCCTGAGGACAGTCAAAAGCTAAGGGTGGGGGAAATTGATATGTGCTTAATTGGTTATGAATTTATTCCACAACACTTAGTGTTTAATGATATTAAATAATTAAGACATTCATTTTAGTTCATATTTAGTTTTAGGTACAATTCGAAAGCATAAAAGTTAAAGTAAGTTGAAAGCATATTCTTTGAGTCATCTTCTAGAGATTCATACTTACTTTTCTTCATGAAGCAAGAAGGATAAGGATTAGAGCAAGAGGAGACAATTTTTCATTGTGTTTGTTACTTGTACTCTCTTTTCAAATTGTTTACGTTATCTTATGTTTATGGATTGGGAATTATGTAAGAATGATCTTGATGCTCTATTGGATTGTTATTTATGAGAACTCATTGCTAGAACTTTAAATATGATATATAATAGTCGTGTTTGAATTCAATTGTAACAACTAATGGTATTATAACATTAGGGATGACGTAACCTAGGTTAATTCCAGCTTGTGTGATTATTGCTTATATTGATTTGTTTTCCTCATTCGTAAGGCAACTATCCAATTAAACTTAGATAGCTTGTTCTAGGTTATCCGAAAACTAGGGTTAATTAACAAACTCTTATTATTAACTATAACCTAATGAAAAATCGAGATTAACAGAGCTTGTTGTTAATCTACGACCAATAGTTTAAAGATAGGTGTGAAGACAATAGTGCAATGAAGTATGTTTAATTGAGTTTAGGCCAAGATAGAATCGAAGAACCGAATCCCTAACTAATTCATCACTTTCATCTTTTTCAAATGTTTTTTAATTTGCTTTTGTTAGTTTAGTTTAATTTTTTAAAAATGAATGGTATATTACGATAGAATAGATTTATTACAACGTGACAAAAATCACGAGAACTAGGCAATAGATGCCTACTTTTCAATTACTTAGTACTTAAAGAAGACAAGGAACAAAGATTCCAAAATAAGATAATGTTAAATTTCAGTTGTTCATAACCACCACATATTTTTCATGTCCGATGTGAGGGAAGAATGAGCTTTCTTGGCTATTAACCCAATTATAATTTGATTTAAGATGTTGTCCGCTAACTTATATTTTTCCTCCTTTATTTCTGTAAATTACTGTCGATTTCTTTCCTTTCAAATGTTATATATCGTAATGGTGAATGTTGCAGCATATAGAGATATATTAGGAGTGTCATTTTTTTCCCTTAAAATCCACTATAGTATTTGATTCCAATCATAGCTATCATTATGTGCCAAAAACATGTGCAAAATATGGCTCCATATAGCTTTAGAATAGTCACATAGGAAGAATAAATGTTATTGGCTCTTAGCTTCCTGATTGCATAACAAGCATATATCATCAACATTCCCATGCTATTGATTTCATATTTTTAAATTGTTTTTTATTGCTAGCCACATGATGAATATGGCCTTTGGACTGATAGTGTTATGCCAGAAAAGATGAAACCATGGGACCGCTGTGGAACAATCATATAGGAGGTGATAACAAGAGTGAATGGTAAAAATTCCATTTGGTTGTGAAGCCTCTGAAGATCAATATTTTTCATGAGGGGACTGATTTCTAACCAGTTATCATACCACAGCCAAGTCTTTTCTACATTACACTAGAGTGCTTAATATGAGGATAGATTAATTCCCTTAGCTTCATCATTTGTTTGAGCATCCAAAATCACACTTTTGAATAATCGGCCTGCTAGAAATTCTTGTATTTCAAGTAGTATTCGTGAATCCATGTTTCCCATAATGCATTTGGATCCATATATAGTCTCCATAACCTTTTTCACATCAATACTTGTTGCATTTTAAAGATTGAGATCATTCCAAGATCGCCATGTTTTTTTAGTGTCGTAACTTCACTCCATTTGACTCGAGCATTGTTCGAGTTTCCAACCTGTTCTGACCAAAGAAAAGATTTCATAATGCGGTCCAGTTTTTTGATTACTTTCTGAGGCAATGCAATATGAGCAACCTAATGGATATGTAGTCTTGTAAGGACTAAAATTATAAGAGTAATTTGGGCGGCATAAGAAAGGAATCAGTTCTACTAAGCCATCACTCAAAACTTCATTTTTTCAATACTATGTAAAAAATCAATAAACTTCGGCTTTGCAGCCATAATAAGCGTGCCCAAGTAATGAAAAAGAAGAGGAATGTGATAGAGTACAGTGAGTCTTTTGATGGCCTATGAATCTACACATCATCAGAAGTATAGAAGTAGCTCTTCTCTAAGTTACAGTGGAGTCTAAACCATTGTGCAAATAAATCAAGTACATGCTTCATCATTTTAATAAAAGTAGGATTAAATCCACATAAAGCTATCAAGTCGTTAGCATATATGAGATGAGTAATGTTAAGTTCCTTACATCTATGGTGATATTGAAATCTACCATTGAGAGGAAGCAACTAGTTTAATAGTCTTGAAATCCCCTCCATCATAAGTGTAAACATGTACGACAATAATGGTTCACCTTGTCTGATCCCCTTTGCTGTTGTGAAAGGTATAGTAGGGGTACCATTCACTATGATACTCAATGAGTGGTTATAATGCATGTCATGATCCATTGAACAAATTGGTGCGAAAGATGCAAGGCATTAAGACAAAGCCTTATAAAGTTCTAGCTAATTGCATCAAAAGCTTTGAAGAAGTCAATCTTAAACAAGCAATTGTTCAATTTCTTATTCGAATGATATTCTTTCAATAACTCTTGAAGAAGTAAAATGTTACCCCCAAGATTTCTATCCAAAAGAAAAACATTTTGTGCAGGATTTACAATTACAAATAATATTAACTTTAGTCACTCAGCTAGAAGTTTTGATATCACCTTATAGATGGTTGAGCAGTATGAAATAGGTTGGAAGTCTCTCATGTGACAATAGTTTTGTTTTTTCGACGCCAAGCAGATATAGGAGTGATTGAGAGCCTTGAGCATTTTGGTAGATTTAAAAAATTCCAAAACTACCTCAGTAAAGAGTTGACTCGTTATATTCCATGTACATTGGAAGAACAAAGCCATAAATCCATCCGATCCAGGAGCTTTTGAAGAGTGCAAATGAAAGAGAGTTCGATTAACATCATGAGTCGTAACTGGAGAAACCAACATTTCTTTCATTCCTTATTCAATTTGCTAGTCAAATAGTTGCAATACATTAAAACTAGGCAAGGAGGTATATGCTGTCCCTGTGATATTTATGAAAAAATTTATAGCAATTTCTTTAAGACTGTTGAGTTCAACATGTTCAACCCTATTGTTGTCTTGTAGCTTTATTTTCATTTCTTATTTAAAAACAACAAAACACCCCATATAACCTAAACACTAATTATTTTCATTTGAAAAGCTTTACACACACTCTTTATGGGATTAACCTAGACCCACTACTGCTATAGTTGTAGGTCTTATTATATTGAGTAGTGTTATGACACGTTATGTCAGCATAAAAGAGAAAAAGGAGTTCTATAAGGAAGAAGTGACTATTGAGGAAGTAGAAGATGAAGGAGAACTAGGAAAGGAGAAGCTTGGTGTTAAATCAAAGCAAAAGATCTTAGTGAGAACGGAAGCATCCATACCATCCACCATTGAGAAACCACTCACTCGATAGTTGAAGCCCTTACCGATAAATCTTAAGTATACCTTTTTAGGTGAGGATTAAACTTTATCTATCATAATTTCAAACTAGCTAAATGGGGAATAAGAAAAAAGAGTGGTAGTGATTGTTAGGATGAGGATGAGAGCCATAGGATGACAAATTTCTGAAATAGGACGAATAAGTCCTAATGTGGTGATACATATGATTAATCTTGAAGAAGGAAGCAAGGAAGTGAGGGAAAGATAAAGAAGACTAAACCCTTATATAAAAGAGGTGATCAAGAAAAAAGTAAACTATTGGACATGGGTATTATTTACCCAATTTTAAATAGTGAATAGGTTAGTCAGGTATATTGTGTACCTAAGAAAAGGGGCATAATAGTGACGGAGAGTGAAAATGGTAAGATGATCTCTGCACACATAGCCACAGTTTGGAGAGTTTGTATTGATTATAGGAAGTGTTGATAAGTTTAAATAGAAAAACCTCTTTACTACAAGTTATGTATCTTGTGGTATAAAAGATATCATTCCCAAAAGCATTATATAGTCACCCAAAAAAATTTTTTAAATTTTGTTTAAGTTAATCAATAAGATGAATAGTTAATAATTTAACTAAAAACAAAAAATTAATAATCAAACTATGAACTAAACAGTAGTGAATTAATTGATTTATCAATAATGAAAACTAATAATTACTTCTATCCTTATTTGTTTTCACTTAAACTTCTTAATTTAACTATACCTGATCCTAGATATCCTATAATTATGATTACCTTCTCTCAAGATCTAATCAAATAATCTTAATTAAAATAGATAGAAATTGAATTGTGATCTTTCAATTTACTAAAACTCTACGTAATTGGATTTGAAACACTCCTATGGATAACTAATAAAAAATTAATATCTCTCTTCAATTGCCTATTAATTTGATATTTATAAAGTCTATTGAGGAACCATCTCTCATTTTTCAAAACAACATAAATGAATCAATCCAATCTTCTACTTTTGTCTCCTCTTTAATCATGTTTATGTAGCTGTCAAGTGGTGTTTTAAGCTTGTTTATATACTTTTGAGTCTTTTAGGGTTTTTACGTGTATATCTTCTAAAAATAGCCCCTAAATGTCTAAATTATTAAAAAAACTCATAACCTAGAAAACAACTTGCACGATTATGCATGAGATTGCTCTAACCTTCTGGCACAATCATGCCCAAGACTTCTAACCTATTGCTTCCTTATTGCTCAATCGTGCATGGCCATGCACAATCGTGCAAGACTTATTTCACTAGCTTTTCTTTATCTTTTCTTCTCCTTTTCCTACCTCCACTCATCACCAAACACATCAAACAATCCTTGAAATAGATAATTAAGATCAAACTCTTACCTTAAAAGATAATTAAGCTAAAAAAAAATGAAACACAAAGAAAAACATAAATCTAAGTCCTAAACAAATGATCATCATTTAAGAAAACACTAAAAACACATTGTAATTCCTAAAAAACATACTATGATTTACACCTATCAACATCCCCACACTTAAATCTTTGCTTGTATCTAAGAAAAAATAAAACTACAAAGAAAACAAAACACAACCACACAAACACACAATCATGCAATAATACAATAATATGGTACAATGACATCAAATCTTATGAAATTAACTTAGCCATAAATATAAGTCACTTAAAAAGTTCCAACACACTAACTTATTCCATTCATATTTAAGTTGTTTGATTTAAATACACATATCAAGCACAAAATTGATACCTATTAACATATATTCATACCTACATGAAAATGCACTCATTATTGGATACCAATTAAAAGAGGTAGACCATCCCTAAATATCTATTTATGAAATTTATTTTGACATTCAAGAAGAAGATCCATAGGTTCTCTTATTAAGAAGAACATCAAATTTATCATGCTTGGTTGAAGTGTCATTCTAATCTTTAATGTAAACACTAACATTTTGTCGTGAATGCTCCCAATTACTCAGCTATATCACAACTCACAATTGGCTACCAGCTCTATTCTTAACCCATTTTTTTAGCGATTCCAAAAAATAGGAAATTTGTTCACACATTTATTTAACACACTTTGCAGTTATATAGTTATATATTTACCTACATCACTTCTTCCTAGTTAATCACTCCTATAAAAGGTAAATAATGTCTATAAATTTAAATAATTGTAGTATAAGTGTATCCAAACATGTGTCATAAATTGATATAATATGTATAATATTCTAATCAATATTCATATTCACCTAAAAAACACTTAAATTCACCTAAAATTCAATGATAATGTTCATAGATAACCTAATTCCTTTCAATTTTATGTCATTGACATATTTGCATAATGCACATATTATACAACAAAATATTTACACAATGCCAACCTAATCAAAAAGTATCACAATGTAAATGCAATTTCACAAAAATGATATCCAAGTGCATATATGTCCTTACACTTGAACAACACATTGTTCTCATGGAAAGAAATATATTATTAAAAACAACGCACATAACAAATATAAAAAAATAAAAAGGAATACAATAGGGCAAGAATATGTATAAGGATTGTGGTGGTGATGGAGTCAAAAAAAGAACTTGGATTCATTTCTTGCCATAAACATCCATCAATTCAACTTATTGGAAAATCAATAAAATAAAATAAGGCAATAAATGCACACAAAATTATAAAAACTACCTAAAACATATCCTGCTAATTTTAAGGTCACTAGTTTAACCATTTCATCTTACTTTTTTAACTAACTCCTCTTTTAGATGTTAAAGTCCTATGCATGATCACATGGGGACTTATGCTTCTATGTCCAAAATTTTCTATCATATGACTCTCATTCACTTTCTAATTGTCTCACCAATCTCTTTTCTTGTTCGTAATTGATTTTTAACTCTAGAAAGGGTGGTTTCTCAATGGAGGATATCATGGGTGCCTCTTTTCTCACTAAGATCTCTGCCTTTAATGGATCTCCCAAATCCTCCTTTCCTAGTTCTCCTTCATCTTATACTTCCCCAACACTCAATTCTTCTTTATAACTTTTCTCTTACTCTTTTATCTGCTCATCCATTATAGGTATCTTCATGCAAGAGATACTTTCCTTCACATTTTTCAATACTTTATTCATGTTAAATTTAACTTGCTCTCAACAATCCAAAGAATTAGTTTCCCTTTATAAACATCCACCAATGCTCTTCTTGTATTCATAAACGATCTAACAAAAATTAATAGACAAGTTTGATCCTTTTTAAAGTCTAGCACTATAAAATTCACAGGAATAATAAGTTATCCACTTTTGCTGACACATTCTCTACCAACTGGTTTCTTTATGGATTGATCTATCAACTGAATTAGCACAAAAATTGGCTTCACTTCTCCTAGCCCCAATTTCCTAAAAATTTGATAATGGCATAATATTCATACTTGCACTTAAGTCATATAGTCATTTAATAAATTTTAAATTACTAACAATATAAGGTATATTGAAACGTCTTGGGTCATTCAATTTTGAAGGCATGTGATTCGTAATTATAAAGCCGCAACTTTTAATCAGAGAGACCATTTGATTGTCCTCTCAAGTTTGCTTGTTTAATAGTATATTCTTGAGGAACTTCACATACTTAGGGATATGTTCCAAAGCTTTCATAAAAGACAAGTTGATTTTCAATTTCTTAAACTTCTCCATAAACTTTGCAAATTATGTATTCAATTTGTTCTTCTACAACCTTTATGAAAATGGAATCTTTGTTGTATATGAAGGAGGAGGAACATAAGTAGGTTCCTCTTTCTTCTTTTATCCTTGTCTTATTTCCCTTAGTCTTCTATTTGGTGGGGTTTAACTTACTTATTATATGGTTCTTCCAACGTTTTCTCACTCCGAAGTGTGATGGCTTTTGGCTACTCGTTTGGATTTGATTTCATGTTGCTCAAGAGACTCCTCATAGTTTTTGTTGATAATCATTAGCTAATTGGCATGTTTGAACCTCCAGATTGTGAATGGAAGATGCATAATTCTTTACAATTTGATCAAACTTAGTTTCCATCCTTTTATGGTTCTTATCTTGGCTATGAACTTAAAATTCAACACATCCATTAGCTTGCCCATCTTTGACTTCAATGAAATGAGCCTATCTTGTTGAAATCTTGACAGGTCTTGAGCTTTCATTGGATTTTCTACATTGTTAGATCAAGAAAAATTCAAGTCGTTTTTCTACCCAAGATTGTAAGTATTAGAATAAGTATTGTTACCTCCTTGACCATACTGTACTCTTATAAAGTTGAGTTGCTCTATGTTGTTGTTTTTTTACTAAGAAGAAATTGGCTAAAACATGACTTTTTTGTCCACATAGTTCGCATTCATATTGAATTACCAAAACTTATCTGAAAGAAGTGGTTTAATATTATTCCATTGTTTGGCTAGGTTCACTACTTTAGCTTGTAATGTTATCACTAAATCTATAACAAGAATTCTCTTTTGATCTCTAAAGGTTGATTGTTGTTTACTTCTTTCGATGTTTATAGACAACTGTTATTTTCCATTTCTTCCAATAAATTATATGTGACTTTAACTATTTTTCTCATTAAAGGGCCACTGGCTACTGGATCTATGATGTCTCGCATGGGTGGATTCACTTCATTGTATAATGTTTATAGAAGGAATTCCTTTAGCAAGTTAAGATTTTAGTAGCTCCCTTACAACTCTTTAAACCGCTCTCAAGCTTTATATAAAAACTCTCCTTTGTTTTACTAAAAAAAATTTATTTCCTTTATGCCAATTTTAGAAGTTTTCCAGGCCATGCACTATGTTACAATCATCCATTAATGCAAGATTGATATGTAAAGCATTTCAAAATGAATGGAATAAATTAGTATATTGATACTTTTTAAGTGTTTAATGTTTGAGATTAAGTTAATTCTATGAGATTTTATACTATAGTATCACTAGTGCATTGTTGCATGATTATGTGTTTATGTGTTTTGTTTGTTTATAATTTTAGTTTTGCTTAGAGACAAGCAAAGATTTAAGTGTGGGGATGTTGATAAGTATATATTATAGTATGTTTTCTAGATGATTAAATGTGTTTTTAAGTGTTTTCTTAGATGATAATTATGTGTTTAAGACTTAAAATTGTTTTCTTGTTAGTGTTTTAATTGATTGATTATTTTAGAGTAAGGATTTGATTTTAACTTTATATTTCAAGGGTTGTTTGATGTGTCTCTTAGTTAGTGGAAATAGGAAAATTGAAGAAAAAATGAACTTGAAAAATAGGAAGATGCATGATTGTGTGAAATTGCATGATCATGCTTGAGTAGTTGGTGCATGGGATGAGACTTTATCACAATCGTGCATTAATGCACGATCGTAACAGAGAGTAGGACCAGGATACACCATTGTGCATCCTATTCACAATCGTGCACAGTTTTCTCCAACATGTGAAAATTTTGTATTATTGACATTTTAGGATTATTTTTGGAACCAAATTAAGTAGGGAATACTAAAAAACCCCTTGAATCCTTAAAAAGTATTTAAGGAAAAGAAAAACACCAAAAAAGAGATTGCACATAAAAAAACAAGCAGTTTAAAGTGGAGACATCAAGAACAACTTCAGAATTTCCATATTAAGACAAACTATTTTATTTCTTCTCTTCTTATTTTTGATTGTTTTAGACGTTATTTTTTATTAGTGGGATGTTAAACTAAATTAAAATAAATATCAGAATTATCCCTAATATGGATTTAGAAATCCATAATCATGTTCAAAATCCTATTGATCAAAATTAACATCTAAGATAATAAAAAATAAGAAGAGAAACAAAAGAAAATTTTATGTCTTGATCTGGAAATTTCGAAAATTACAGAGTCATTTTTTATGTCTCCACTTTGACCTACTTGTTTTTTATGTTCAGCTTCCATTTTGTTTTTTTTCTTTGCCTTAAATATTTCTTGAGGCTTCTAGGGTTTTTTGTGGTTTATCCACTTAATTTAGATCCAAAAATATCCCCTAAACTTCAAGAATATAAAAATTTTGGATGCATGCATCCTAGTCCTACTCTTTGTCACGATCATAATAAAGGATCATCCCATGCACTAGCTACTTATGCATGATCATGCAATTTTACATAATTGTACATCCTCCTATTGTTTAGGTTCTTCATCTTTTCTTCAATTTTCCTACTTCCACTCACTAACAAACACATAAAACAAACCTTGAAATATAAAATTAAAATAAAATCCTTGCTTTTAAACAATCAAACAATTAAAATACTAACAAGAACACAATTTTAAGTCCTAAACACATAATTATTATCTAAGAAAACAATTAAAAAGACATTAAACATCTAGAAAACATACTATAATATATACCTATCAACATCTGCACACTTAAATCTTTGATTGTCCCCAAGAAAAACTAAAATTGTAAACAAAAAAAACATAAAAAACACATAAATACACAATCATGCAACAACGTAATAATGGTACAATGATATCAAATTTCATGGAATTAACTTAACCTTAAACATCAACCACTTAAAAAGTTCCAACATACTAACTTATTCCATTAATGTTTAATTGCTTTGAATTGAATATATATATCAATCAAAATATTGACATCCTATTCATTCACCTATGGCCCTTGTAAGCATGCACTTATTATTGTTGATCAACTAAAAAGGTAAACTATCAATACATAACCCTTCACGAAAATTCTTGTTATTTTGAAAAGATCAGTAGGTTTAATTTTATTATAAGCATTATCATTTTAGATTTTCTTTAATGATCAACTAGTCTTTTGTCCTGAAGGCAAACACCTTGTCATGAATGTCCCTCGATTACTCAACTAGGTTGCGTTTTTTATTTAGCTTGGTTAGAGTGTCAGTATTTTAACATGAAGGTAAATATTTTGTCATGAATGCCCCCGATTACTTAATTATATCACGACTCTAAACTAGCTACCAGCTCTATTCTTAACTCAATTTCTCAAAAAGGGCATATAAGAATTTTATTTAACATACTATTTTCTCACAATTTCTTAACCTACCTTATTTCTTCTTAGTCAATCACTCTCATGAAAGGTTTCTAATGATGCCCATCAATTTAAAAGAATGTAATTATAAATGTATCCAAACAAATACCATAAAGGAAAAGAATAGGTGTCGTCTCCTACTTAACATGCATATTCATCACAAAGACATGTAAAACACAAACTTCACAAGTTAATATGACTTTACAATTCAAATGATCATGTTCAAAAGTAAGCCAATTTCATTCAATTTATGCCATTGACACATCCACAAAATGCACACATTATGTAACAAAATGTTCATACAATGTTAACCTAATAAAAAACTAACACAATACAAATGTAAGATTCATACACAAATGATATGTGCATATATGTAACCAAACTTGAACAACACATTGTCCTTAATGTGGAAACAAAAATGTAAAAATGAAGAGAAATAACGATAAATAAAAAAAAGAGAAAGAATACTTACGGTGACTGGGGCAATGATAGTGTTGGAGAAGGAACTTGAACACCTTAGGAAGCAAAAATTTTGAGTAATTTCTTCATCTAATATTGTTGATGGGGCACTACATCCTTTAGTTGTGCCTCTAAGGTGTCTAAAAGGTGTTTGTTATTCTCTTCCATTTTGTTAAGCAACTTTTCCCAGCATTCTTCCTCCTTCTTGGATTCATCACTTGATGAGAATTGTTGATGTTGTTATGGAGTTTAAAATAAAAATTGCCTACCCTGTCCTGTGTTTAACTTTTGATTTTGAGCCAATATCTTGGAGTTCCATACAATGGCACTCCAAGATCTCAACTCACCTCAAATGTGTGTGATTAGAAAAAATAAGGGTTAGTTCATCAACATTAACACTATGCAATTAAGTTGGAGTAGTTACAAGAAAACCCATACCTAGATAGCTACTTTTCTTATTAAGCAATAACTATCATTTGAAAAATATGGGTGGACATGTAGACTTGAATCTTTTTATCCATGCACTAAAGTATAAATAAATCTTTTTTTGAGCACTTGTTACTTTGATTCTTAGAAACAACAGCATGACAGATGAATTTACGCAGTAACAAGTATTTAATATTCTTAATCACATTATTAGGTGCATTGTGTGGATTAAACAGAACCAACCCTATTAATTTATTCCAATAATTTGTAGCATAATTTTTTATGTTTTTCAACAATGTTTAATTTTGGAAAACCAAATATTTCTTCTATAATATTATAATCCAAATTATAAGGTTTTCCATGCAATTGAAACAAAAAAATTATCTAAATTACCCGACTCATAGTATAAAGTAGAGAAAAATTCAAGGATTAATTCTTCCTACACAAGATAATCAGAACTTATAAATTTATCCCATTAAATTCTAGCACTCAACGCCTCAACTTTTCCTTTCAAATATAGATCTTTTATAAACTAAAAAATTAAAACAAGAACTTGCATTAATTATTTTAAAACAAAGGTTTTGGAATTTCTTACCTTCTTTTTGAGAGAAGATCAAAGAAGAAGTTTCAAAGTCCTTAGCTAAATCACGTGCACCATTGCTTGACACCTTCGCTTTTCCTTTGGGGTTTGAGGGTTTCGCTATTTGTTTGAGTCTTTGAGATATGATTGATAGTAGAACCTGGAAAAACAACCAAGAAACCACCACAAAAACATAATAGAGAACCCAAAAACATATGAGAGAGGAAGTGTATAGAAAATCTTGAAAAACCCACTAAAAAGATGTTTTTTAGGATGGGGAGTAGTAGATTTGTATGAAAATAATGATAATTTAGAAGAAAGATGAAAGAAAAGAGTAAAATCTAAAGGAAATTTAAGAGAGATGTAAGAGAAAACAAGAAGCTATGGAAGTGGGCTGCTACTTAGAGAAAGAAGAAGAGAAAAGGACAATTTATAAGGTTAGGGTTTGGGGAAAAGAAAAAAGAGGGGTGGGAGACATTTGTCGCTATCATGCATGTCTTAGCACACTTCCAAAATTAGCACATTTTGCACCATTTTCCTCATGCGTTCTTTGGAATTTGTTCCCCAACTTGTAACACCTTTTCAAATATGAGATTCATCAATCAAAATATAACTATATTGATATTAACAACCAAACAAGTTTTTGTTTTTATTTTAGAGAAAAAAAAACGAAAACGAAAACGAAAACTAAAATCATAGCAGAAAAATATAAGTGAAACCAAACGGCCCTTTAGAGTACTTTATCTTGTTTCTTTTGTTTTTATAATCAAATGTGATAGGAATTTACTATATATAAAATATTAATTGTTAAGTTATTAGTGGCCTACACTTAATGAATTTAATATAGATTATGAATCCCTAAAAAATGTATTCAATTCCAATAATAAAAAGCATGAGATTAAGTGCTGAAATGAAACATATAAATATATTGTTGTTTAGAAGGAATTAAAGTGCCATAGTATGTTTTGAAAGTTATTAAAACACTATACATAAACACAACTTACATAAGGATAAATTTTTACTATAGTAACAAACCTTTCAAATTAGACCAACCCTATATTTTATTACTAGTAATCTAATTAAAAAGTAAATACCATTTTAAATCAAATTCCTTTACTTTTCTTGTCTAGGCCTTTTGTTAAACATGTTAAAGGCAATTAATATATTATAATAAGTTAATAATTTTATAGTAAGCTATATTATAAATTTAAAATTTTACTCAATTTTACAATACTATCCATAACTAAAAATTATATCAACCAAATGCACAAAGTTATACATATATGTATTGACGTGGACCACCATGTAATCACCTAATGTCCATTCTTTCGTATGCTTCTATAATGGAAATAATAAAATATCATTTGAAGTAATTTGATGAGCTTTCTTATTTTTGTTCAATGACCATATTTATCTTCTCCATCTACCTATCCATCTATAGATCTCCATTTTTATATAACACAAACTTATCATGGCAAGTAAAGTTTCAATGAAGTGTTCACAATTTAGAAGACTAAAACTAATGTTGAAAGAAATTTGCTAATGCTTAGTTTTTCATTTTTCTTTAATTCTTTGTGAATTTTTTTAAAATTAATCTCATGAGACAACAAGATTTTCAATAGCATCTACTTTCTTGTACCAATTCATCAAGGATCGAATAGTGGGAAAACAAGAATAGGTAGAGTTCCATCATGCATTTAATTTTTTAAAAAATAAAAATTATTTATCTTTTACTTATTATATAGGTTAATGTAACTGAACGACAATTTATGTCAACAACATTAACAGTAAATTTAAGGTCATGTTATATTTACAATTAAAAACTTTGTATATTTAAATGATAAATTTTTAATTCTTTATAGCATTAAAAAATTGAGTAAAGATCATAATTTAAAATGTAATTTATGCTTATTTTAAATCCTCTCTGAGTTCTTTCCTTGTTTTATTTAGACTCCACTATTGAAAATTACTAGCCCAAAAATGGTGATATGAGTTTCAAACTTGTTATTTTTATTTGTTGGAGAAACTTGAAGTTTTCTTTTATGTACATATAAAAATAAAATTAATAAAATAAAAGAATTTCATATGATATCAAATGAATAATAATAATAATAATAATAATAATAATAATAATAATAATAATTCCTTTTTCTTTTTCACTTTGTATAAAGTGATCAGGCAATATTCTATTTATTTTCCTGTGTTCTTTTATAACTCTATGAGTTATGACTAGAGCTCTTTCAAAGTGAACTCATGGAAACAATAAGTGAACTGAAAAAGGAACAATTGGAAGCTGAAATCAACCATGAAGAAGAAATTAAAGATATGGCCACAACCAGAAATCCATTCAGTCAAAAGGATGAAGGGTCTATTTTCTACCAAATCAAATGATGACAATCACTGACTTCTACAAAAGGATGGAAATTCTCTTTGTACATAAATACCTATTCCAGGGTATTACAAAGAAAATAAGAAATACAGCTAGTACAGGATCATTGAGGAGAATGAGTTATGGCTGACCTCAGGAATACAAAGGTCCAAAAAACTCATAATTGTATCAGTAATGGACAAAAGAAATTGGATAGTTTTTCTTAACTATCAAAAGAAAGGAGATTCCTTGTCTCCCACTTATTTAAAGGAGATTCTTTGTCTCCCACCTGTTTAAATAATTGTTTTTAGGACGAACACTTGTCGTTCCTTTTTAAATGGTATTACTATTCAAAGTTACTAAAAAGACAGAAGGACAATAATTCTTTCAACTTTTGTCTCCAAAGCTTCTATTTTCTGTAGTGCTTTTACTAAGAGGTAAAGCAAACTGTTATTTTGTTTAACAGCTACTTTAATTCCTTTTGACGATGTGATTTCTTCGTCTATTTTTCTGAAACCTTCTGCTGGTATTCCAAGAAAGTTTGTGCGATAATTAGAATTAAACCAGTCATTTGTATGATAGTTCTATGCCTGTTGGTCTTTTGTTGTGGATTGGGTGATTACAAAAGAAGAAATACTCAATTGAAAGGCAAGGAAGCCGTATAAAGAGGAAAATTTGAGTGATCATTACAACTAAGCCGAAAGATTAAAAGGAAGTTAGAGGCATATGAGTGAAAGGTTTAAACAATCCATAGATAGATACTATCAAAACAGGAAAAATTTAGAATATCTGGATCTAACCACAGAACCAGTTTTTGAAACTGAATCCATAGAAGGAATAAAATTTTCTTGTTATAAGAAAGGTTTTTAACATGTTTATCATTCTGATAATAGGCAGCTAAATTTTATTTGTGATTTGCAGTTAAATACCTTGCATAATATTAATGTTTTGTTTGATCGTTTAATAGTATTGTCTAATTTTTGTTTAAAGCATTTTTACATTATTCATGAAAATTTTGAAAAAATAGAAAAATATTAAATACAGAAAATCTTGAAAAAAGACTAAAAATAATCCCAACGAAGAGTGAAGTAGCTGAGTTAATTGATTCACTTAATCAACCAAAGAAAACTGATAATCTAACTCAACAATTAGAAAAGAAATTACAAAAGATCGAAATCCTACTTGAGCAACTGCACAAGCAGTGGACTTAGATGTCATATATTGCTGCTGCAAACGACGAAGAATATAAAGAAGCATTAGCAGCAACATAATTTCTTGGAATACCAGCAAAAGGTTTCAGAAAATTAGATGAAGAAATCACATCGTCAAAAGGAATTAAAGTAGCTGTTAAACAAAATAACAGTTTGCTTTACCTCTTAGTAAAAGCACTACAGAAAATAGAAGCTTTGGAGACAAAAGTTGAAAGAATTGAAGCAAGCTTTCTTAAAACTTCAAAAGAAAATCCTCAATTTCAAGAGGCTCTTGATAAATTGATTCAAGAAGTCCAAAAGATTAAAATAACATAAAGAAGTACAACACCACCTGTTGTAACAAGAAAAACGTATTTCTTCAAGAATCCGCAGGAAATATTTATTTCTTTATTGTCAAGTGGACTTGACATTCTTTCTGTTTCAGATAATTATTCAACTATCTGAATTTGTGGTACGAAATATTGCTCAAAAATAATCTGAGCTATTTGATCTCCTATATCCACAAAATATTCTTCAAGATTAGTATTAATTAGGACAACATAGATAATACCTCTGTAGTCTGTGTCAATGACTCCAGGAGCTATATCTATTCCTTTCTTTGCAATAGAAGATTTTCCAGCAATTCTTCCATATATCTGTATTCCTTCTTTGCATTGTCGTATTTCCATTCTAATTCCTGTTGAAATTGTTTTTCTTTGAAACTTTGGTATTATTATACAGTCTATACTGTATAAATCATACCCTGCAGCTCCTTCAGTTCTTCTGATAGGTATTTTGGCATGAGACACCAGTTTTACAAATTTTACACAAAAGTTTGAATTTGGTACCACCACGCTCTACTAATACTCTGAAGTTTCTTTGCCTTTATCAGATATAATTAAGGCTATATTGGATGCTCTTAACTCATTTTTGAGCTTTTCTTCATCAAATTTCTTTAACTGATCTAATTCTTGATTAAAGAAAGAATCAGTCATTTTGTCTAGCCCCTGATTTTCAGTAATCAGAACTTGATTTTCTTTGAGTATTTGTGTTATACACTCAGACATATCTTTGATAACATTGTCCTTATCAACGAATTGTGGAACATATGTTGACTGTCTTTTATTTATCCTTATACCGAATTGTAACCTTGAACAGAATGCACATACAGTCAATGCACATTGTTGACAATGTATTCTTAAGTATTCAGTGGTCTTAACTTTGCAGTAGTTGCAATTTTCTTTACCAATTTGTAAAATTGGTTGATTATATTGCCATATATGAATACAATTTTCCATTTCTTTTGGTAGAGTTACATACTCTAACCAATTATTTTTCTTTTCCAGTATTTCCTCTTTGTTAGTAATGACTAATAGGAAATTTGAAGGCTCCATTGTAAGAGTATTTAATACTGCTTGATGATCAGGATCTTCTCCTTCTGATACTATCTTACAATCTATAGGGGGTCTGTATCCTGACTCTACTTGTGAAGTAGATGCTGATTTTACATATTCCCTTATTATTTCTTGTAGAAATGGAGTTTCTTCCAAATCTAATTTTTCTTCCGGCTTTAATTTTGGATATTCCATTTCAGCCATTAAAACCAATTCTTTTGTATCCTCTTTTTTAGGTATACTATAATACCATGGTAAATCTTCTTCCGATTCTTCCTCTTCAACTATTACCATAATATCTTCATTTTCTTTTGAGTTTTCAAACTCATTTCCCCATCCATCATAAATTACTGGGTCATTAATTTCTTCTGGGATTGTATATTTTACCCAATATTTTGCATCTCCCAAATGATCCCAGATAATTCCTTTTTCTTTTTCACTTTGTATAAAGTGATCAGGCAATATTCTATTTATTTGCCTGTGTTCTTCTTTTATAACTCTATGAGTTATGACTAGACCTCTTTCAATCTGCTCTTCATCTGCTTCCAGACTTTCTTCTTCTTCAATAATTTTTTTTTTCCTTATAGTTGGAAAATTTCAGACTTGTAGATCCGTCAATATTTTCCCAAACTTGTACATTTTGAGGAGTTCTTGATGTTGAAGCTCCTTCTGGTGGCTTTATTGTCCATCTTTCTCCATCAAACATTTCAGATGTATATTCTTTTCCTGCTATTGCTTTAACTCCATATGTTGACAAAAAGTCTAGCAAGTTTTCATTTCTATATCTGAATGTTGTAGAGCTCGTATTTGTTAATCTTGCCACTATTTCTTGTGTAATAAGCATATTAGCTTCTCCTTCTACCCATGATTCATATCCTTTTGTTTTAATAAAAATTTTCATCCTTTTGTAGAAGTCAGTGATTGTCATCATTTGATTTGGTAGAAAATAGACCAATTTCGTTCCATTTGAAGGATCAATCTCCATTTGGCCTAATATCCCTCGTTCATTACTTCCCCATCTTCTGTCTCTTATTAAAATGAGTACTTTTACTCCAACATTTCTTCTGTGTAATGCAAATACTTTGATCATGACCATTCCTAGATGAATGTGATCAAGACCTTCCAGTTTCAGCTTATCATATGATTCTTTTGTAATCAACTTCATTTCTTCTTGATCATTTTGTCCAATGATCAATTTTCTTTCTTCAGAGTAATGTTGATATACTCTATTTTGTGGTTCCTGCCAGTTAGAAGTGTAGAGTACTTCTGCTGGGACCATTGATGCTCTTCTTTGATTGGATATGCTTAATTGATAATTAGGATCCAAATTCATTTCCAAAACTCTATTGCTGTTGCTATTTCCCCTTAAACGGTTTATAGCATTTCTTGCAGCTTGTCTGTATCGTCTATAATCTCGAATTTGATCATCTTGTATTCCAGAAGAAATTATATTTCTTTCAGAACTTCTTATAGGAATTAATATGGAAATTATATTTCTTTCGGAACTTCTTATAGGAATTAATCCCATATTTCTTTCTTCCGGAGTTCTAGGTTGCTCAAAAGAAACACTAGACCTTGTACTTGTACTTGCTCTATTACTCATTGTGATTTTGACTTTGCTAATTTGGCTTTAAACGGTTTATAGCATTTCTTACAGCTTGTCTGTATCGTCTATAATCTCGAATTTGATTATCTTGTATTCCAGACGAAATTATATTTCTTTCGGAACTTCTTATAGGAATTAATCCCATATTTCTTTCTTCCGCAGTTCTAGGTTGCTCAAAAGAAACACTAGACCTTGTACTTGTACTTGATCTATTACTCATTGTGATTTTGACTTTGCTAATTTGGCTTTTTCCAAATTGAAAGAAGATGATTAACCAACCCAGTATGATCTTGCAAGCTACTATTATATAATAGTAGGGAATATTGCACGAGTAACTAATGGAAGCTTG
>JANQBM010000009.1:10255318-10269708 GCA_025594535.1 Erythroxylum domingense | reverse complement strand
GCTCAGAATCCATCTAGAAGAGGCCATTACACTACAAGAGGAGCTTAAACTCCAATCCAGAAGGAATATATGGTTAATAGAAGGTGACAAAAACTCCAGGACATTCCATGCAATTCACAAGGGACGAAAAACTAAGAAAAGTATCAAGAAGATCAAGCTCAGTGATGGTCAATGGACAACAGATCCAGACGTCATCAAACAACAGATCACTGCGTACTACAAACAGATCTATCAACAGGAACAGAGGTCACTTGCACCAAATCAACCCATAAGATACAGGGTACGAGGTCAGTTTCCTTTACTATCATCTCATTCATTACATTTATTGGAACAACCCATCAACCTACAGGAACTAAAAGAAGCATTAAACCAAATGCACCCCATGAAGGCACCAGGCCCTGATGGAATCTCAATTGCTTTTTATCTAAATAATTGGGATACGGTCCAAGCGGTCCTTTTTGATATGATCGACACGGCCTTCAAAGAAGGCTCAATGCCTACCCACCTTAACAGCAGGATCATCTCTTTGATCCCTAAAGTTAAGGAACCGGAGACACCAAATCAGTTCAGGCCTATCAGCCTGATTAACACTTGTTCCAAAATTGTCACAAAAATTTTAGCTGATCGATTGAAAGAGGTTCTACATCTCCTTATTCTGCCAAACCAGTCAAGCTTTTTACCAGGAAGAAACATTGTTGAAAGTATACTTGTCGTCCAAGAGGCCATCCATACCATGCACCATGCAAAAGGAGGTCACCACTGGATGGCGCTCAAACTCGATTTAGAAAAAAGCTTTTGACAAAGTCAGGTGGGATTTCCTTGAAGACACACTACATGATGCAGGTATACCTATCCCCATGACTTCTCTAATTATGAACCTCCTCACAACGAGCACAACACGAATTATTTGGGATTCCACATTAGGTGAGGAGTTTCAACCCCAGCGGGGTATTCGCCAAGGTGATCCTATTTCACCTTATCTTTTCATTTTATGCATGAACAAATTATCACAGGCAATAAATTTAAGTTGCCAGGACAACAAGTGGATGCCTCTTATCTTTGGGAAATCTAAATTCCCCCTGTCTCATCTGCTATTTGCAAATGATATCTTATTGTTTGCCAAAGCTAATATCCAACAGGCACAACTTATATTCGATATATTGGATGACTTCTCTTACTATTTAGGACTCACAATAAACCGGCAGAAATCATACATATTTGTCTCCCCAAATACGGACTCTCGAATAGCAGACACTATACACAGAACCATGGGAATTCCTCTGGTTACTAATCTGGGCACCTATTTGGGAGCTCCTATTTATTATGGACGGTCCACAAGCAAGTTACACCAGGACACCATTACAAAAGTTTGCACCCGAGTCAAAAAATGGAATCCCAACAGCATCTCATTTCCTGGGAGGTTAACCTTATGTAAGTCAATCTTGGGAGCCATCCCCTCACACATTATGCATACAACTTTATTACTTAAAGGTTCGTGCAGAGAGCTAGACAAGTGCAGTCGACAATTTCTGTGGGGCTCAGACCAAACACAACGGAAACAATCCTTGGTACGATGGGATGATATTTGTCAACCAAGAGATAGGGGGTTTAGGCCTAAGGAAAACAATTGACTAAAACAGAGTATTTATACTCAAGCTAGCATGGGAGCTTATGCAGCCAGATCAGAAACTGTGGAAATCAGTGCTACTCGCAAAGTATAACATATCACCCAAGCAACTAGACACAGGATTCCCAACCAAAAAGGGCTCGCACTTCGGCTCTCAACTCTCAAAAACTTGGGGATTGTTACTTCAAAACACAAGATGGTCGATCAGAAATGGCAAAACAGTCAGGTTTTGGAAGGATATTTGGATGGACACAGGCATCAAATTACAAGACGTAGTATTACAAGCCATCCCAGCTACAGAGCAAAATTACACAGCAGACAAATTTATCACAGCTTCGGGACACTGGGACTTGCATTATTTGAAAAACATGCTACCCATGCATGTTTTACAAAGGATCATAGCAACGGTCCCACCTTGCCCCACCCAGGGCCAAGACAGGTTAGTTTGGAAACACACCGAAACAGGGGAATTCACTACATCCTTGGCGTATAATGCTATATGCTCTCATAGATGGTTCCCACCGCATCATTATTGGAACCAAATTTGGAAGCTCAAGGCACCCGTTTGGAAAATGTTAAAGGGTGCATTTTGGACAAATACCAGGAGATGCACAGTGGGCACTACAGAGTCGCCAACATGTCCGCGTTGTCCAGAGGATGAAACCACCATCCATGTCTTCAGAGATTGCACCATTTCACGATCCATCTGGGGAAGTCTCTCGTTAACCTTACCAACCTCCTTTTGGACCCAAACCGACTTGTCAAAATGGGTCACCACTAATCTCAATTTCGGTTTTTCACAGGACCACATACCATGGAACGCATGGTTCTCAATCGCATGCTGGACTATTTGGATGCACAGAAATGAAGTGGCCTTCGAAGGAAAGCTAATACAACTCGCATCTCTACAAAACAAGATTAGAGCTATGGTTAGAGAAAATGGGCGAGCCTTTGGATTGAGAAGTAACAAAGGATACCAACGCAACTTATCTGTCTCATCTGCCACGCCACCAGCAAATCAAGACCATCAAGGCTACATCTTGCACACAAATGACGCAGTCTGCACAAGATTCGGACTCTCAGCAATAGGAGGTTTTATCCTCGACGCATTCGACAACTGGGTCACCGGTTTCTTAGCAAAAATCGAAATCAGGACACCCTTCACAACGGAACTTTGGGGCATCTCGATGGGTCTAACTTTGGCATCACAGCTCCACATAACGGACATAGGTGTCTGATCCGACTGCAAAAATGCAGTTGATTACCTAACACGGTCGCATCAACCCCTTCACGTCCCCCTTGCAATCAAGATCCAGAACCAGAACTAGATCAAAATGTTTACAAAGTGCAACATATCCTTTATCAACAGACAGGCAAATGCAGTAGCAGATCATTTAGCCAAGAGGGGATTGAGTTTACCAGATGACAAGATTACGACATATGCCCGAAATCCCCTAGCTACCAAGATTGTGAGACGAAGCAATGCGGAGGTTTTTTTGGGTCATGCACCACATTTTCCACTTTCCTACGCTCTACACTGGCACCATGACGCCCCGGCAGTGCTTCGAGGAAGTCACGAGATAGGAAGGCATAGCCTCACCGCGCCCGACGACAAGAATCGAATTACTACCACTGACCAACTGGAAACTTCCCGAGACATTACTGCGAAACACCTACCCACGACGTTCCACTTTCTCTTGCCTTAATGGCACATGTTTTATACAATGGCTGTCATGCCCTCCCATCTATTTAAAAAAAAAAGACTGAGCTTAAAGATACCCACCTCTCGCAAGACGCATATCTCACGCGAGTTGGTTTTTTACCATCAAACATGGACCATCTCTAACCAGCAACAGAAAGCACAATCTTATATGGACTGTACAATATGGGCTTGATCATGACCTGGTAATCTGAAGTTCAACAGACCAGATTTAATTTTATCGATCCATGCCAACTTTTCCGGACCAATTGCAGCAAGCCCAATGTTTTTAAAAGTTTAGTTTTTATATTCCTAATTTTGGTTTAAGGAAAGTAGGGTTCCGTTTTATATTATATGGGTTTTTTTTTCTCAGTGAAAGATTTGATAAGTATGGAATGATATAAGTGAAATATTAATATACCTGTGTGCTAATCTTTTGCAATGATCATGCTCATAAAGGTGAATATACTACACACAATATTGTGTGTCTGTCTTTTATTATAGTATTATTTAGTATGTACTGGAAAGTTATAAGTATTTGTGCACCAAAGTTTAGACATTCAGTAACCAAAGTCTAAAGTGGAGTGTTAGTTTCGTAATATTAATCTTCTTTAGTCCATAGATCTTGAATTTCAAGCCCAGCCCAAAGTTATACTAATATGTTGTGTTATTTGAAGCTTTAAAAGAGTTCTAATGATACTCTATTATGTATTTAAAGTGGTTAGGTTGAATCTCATTACACTTCCATATTCCTTCAAATGCCCGATAAAGAAAATCCAACATAAAACCAATTCAAGTTTCTTATTTGAAAGTTGAGGTATATTAAAATAATAAGAATCACCCAACAAGAAACAAATTCAAAAGTTAGAGCAAACAAGGCAAAATAAATCTCCAATAGAACAAACTAAGTTTCTACCTTCCTATCGACTACATTAGTAATCAAACATAATAACTTATTGGATCATGTTAAAGGTTTTTGTGATATAACATTGGTGACAATGAAACAATAGGACTTAGAGCATCTTGAATTGTAGTTTTCCTTTCCTCCAACTTGCCTCTAATTGACCTAGTGAGTTTCATGCTCCTTTTTTTTTCTGTAGGAGTAAAGATCATTGTTGTTTTATATCCTATTTTGCTTATGGTAACTTCCATTTTATTATCATATTTTCATTGCATTCTTTGTGAATCTTATTGGTTATTAGCACTTCTCTTATCTAATTGATCATAAAGTTTGTTAAAGTTTTGATATCCTTCTCCTTATGCTAGAATATTCTTGTGTTTCTTTTATTCTAAAGGTTGCAAACCCAACAACCTAAGGCCAACTTGAAGATCTTTATGTCCCTGTTGTTATGTATATTGATGCTTCTTGTCTATTCCACCATTTGCACCCTATCATCCTCCTAATAGTGGAGAAAGCATAATGTACTTCCATTTTTTATTAGAGAATTCACACTTAAATAGAAGATAAGTATTGATTCCATGCACAACCTGACCCAATAGGAATGATTTTAGTCTCTCTCTAAATAAAAAAGTAAAACATGTCATCACCTGCAACCCTTGATTTTACCAAGTACTTCCATGAAATGAAAACGAGCTGCATTGTCATATATTAGACGTTTTTTGCCCTAGTTTAGGCCCTAGAGTACTCTTATAGCCAATCTGTCACTCAAATGATTTTGCCTAAGAGGAAAAATCATAGAGCATGATCGTGATAGAGGGTTTTGATCTATTTTAGGGGATAAGACTATTTTTGGAACCGAACAAAGTGGAAAAGCCCTAAACATGACCCCAGGACCCTAAAGCACCATATAAGAACATGAAATACAATAAAAAACACAGCAACTATTGCATCAAAATGAACCAAAAGTTTGAGATCAAGAATAACATCATAAAATTCTATCATTCCAGATTAAGACATAAAACATTTTTTTCTCTTTTTTGTTTAGTTTCTTTCACTATCCTTGATGTTCAATTTGATTTCCTTGATATTAAACATGCCTATAGAGTTCTAAAATCATATTAGGAATTATCCTAGATTTATTTTGTGACTTTACTTATTGTTGATTTCAATATATTTCTGAATGTTTGTGATAATTGTTCATACATAATCAATGTTACATTATAAAATGACATTTGGTAATTTACTAGATCCATAATTATCAAATTATCAAATTAATGATCAATCGAAAAGCAATCTTGGTTAAGAAATTGATTATATATTAAATAGCTTTACATCTAACTAAAGACGTTAGGGATAGTTTTGTGAATCAAGAGATTGCAAATACGGAAATTTCAAATTCAACTAAGGTTAATTGATTAGATCTTGAGAGAGAGTAATCAATACCTTAGGAAATCTAAGATTAAACATAAATTTAATCAACAATAGTAAAGAAAACAAATTAAGAAAAGAATGGTTCCTAAGTTATTCAATCTTGATCAAACCTTTAACTTCATTGGCAGCTCATTGTTATTTGATTATTTGTTTTAATTTTTGCTAGTTATCTTTATTAAAATCACATTCTGAATACCTTAGACAAAGTTAGGTTCAAATTGTTAGCTATTGTATATGTTCGTGGGAATGATAACCTCTCATACTATCAGATACGAATCATATACTTACTCGTATACTTACAGGTATTAAGAATTTTATTATTAGATATAAAACTTCCTCAACAATGGAGAGATATATGGTCTCTTTATCTCAATCTCTCGGCTTCATGAAACACTTTAGTTGGTTTTCCATTGACCATTACATTGTATTAAGTGGTAGATATGCATTACTCTAACCAGTTTTTTATTTTTCTAGGGAATCCTAAAGCCTCTACTGTATCAAGCAAGAATTTCTATATGATAGAGTTGAATGCTTTATAAAATTCTTTCATAGTATAACTCATTATGTCCTTTCTCATATGATAATTCTTAAAGAGCTCTTGAGCAAATAAAACATTATCCCTCATGTTTTTTACTTTAATGAAAACTCTTTAAGCTAGATTGATAATATATTTAAGCATTTCCTTTAATCTTATAGCCATAACTTTAAAGATAATTTTGTTAAGAGTGTTGCAACAAGATATTGGCCTAAACTCCTTTAAGGCAGATGGATTTGGAGTCTTGGGAATTAAGTTGAGGAATGTCTTATTCATCTTTTTTAGGAGCTTCTTTGTAGCAAAGAACTCCAAAGTTGTCTCTGAGACTAGGGTCCTTATTAGGTACTAAGATTTTTGGAAGAAAAAGGCACTAAAATCATAAAGCATGATCTTTATTTAGGTGTATATCAAATAAGGCTCTCTCTATCTCTACAAGTGTCATAGGTTTGATAAGGGCCTTAGCCTGTTCTTAGGATATTGTAGGTCTCATAAAAATCTTTAATTCTTACATATAAAAAACTTTGATAATTTCATTACCTAAGGAATCCTTAAAGTGAATAAGAGCAAAAGCTTTTAGCTCCTCCTACTTTCAATGTTTAACTTCATTGGAGATCTATTAATGATCTAATTTTGTTGACTTTTCTTTTAGAAAAGGTTGAGTTGTGGAAGAAACTTATATTTCTATCTCTATTTTGTAACCAACAAACCTTTGACTTTTAATTTAAAATTTAATTCAAAAGCTTGAATGTATCTACTAAAGGATAATTTCTCATTCAGTTTTACAAAGAAGCTTTTAGGTATGAGATAAAGAGCCTTTTGTGTTTGATGTAGAGCAATTTTAGTTTCAGGTAAGGTTGAAGTATGTCCCAAATTATTAAAATGTTTGCTATGCACAGTTTTAAGCTCTTTTTTTTACCACTTGTAGCTTCTTCATACACTTGAAAGTTTCAAACCTTATCGTATTAGCCGCAACGCCCTTTACACCACTTCCTCACATCCCCTGTAACTTGATTAAATGATTGAATAATCTAAAAGGAGCTTTCACAATTTTGTTTACCTGCTCCATTTGAATTTTAATAAGGTTATGGTCTAACAATAAAGGATAATTGAAAAAGATAATGTTTGATATGTGCTTAATTGTTAATACATTTAATCCATGAAACTTGGTGATTATTGCTTTATAATTCTTAAGACATTCACTTTAATGTTTAGTGCTTTATAATTCCATTTCCAACAATTTTGAACAATTTCAATTCAAAGTTTCAAACAACACAAAACATACATAAACAATTTCTATTTCCAAATTTCCAACAATTTTATTTCTAACAACTAACAATTTCATTTTCAACAACCAACAATTTCAACCATCACAAATTCACAATTCACAAAGTAATGAAACAATGATATGTTGGAAACGTAGTAGACTCATTATTATAATTCAAACAATAAGATATCGATAATAAATTGGATTAAAAGTTGGTCAACTTCGGTATATAGTAGTAGTAGATCAAAGGCTTATCTCTTTGCCAAAAAAAAAAACTAGAAAGACTCGTGCTTTTATCTGAGTAAGAAAGGACATGCATCCTTATTATGGTTTTGTAAAGTACATGCAATATGAATTCCAAATTTGTTAGAACTATAAACAAAGGACGCAAGAACACATGACTTTACCAAGTTTGTGATAAAACCAACCAAGTTATGCTAACTTGTAACTGAAATCGAACACTTAGTGTTGAATTTTGAAGTGCTATCAATTCCATTTGTATATGAAATTTAAAGCTGTCTTCGCACCCCAAATTTTTTGAATTGGAGCTTAATCTACGTATTAGATTTATAAATTATAACAGCATAGATAAAGGAAAAAGAAAAACTACTATTGACATTGATTCTTATTTTTCTCCAAGAACTACTCCTAGTTCTCAACCTAGTCTAAAAAGTTTGATGGTTGATAAGGATGTTGTTTTGATATGTAAAAGAGCATAGGCTAAATGGTTCTATCATTCATATATTCCTTTAAATACTTTAAATTCACAATATTTTCAAGAAGCAATTGATGCTACAACAACAATAGGTCCAAGGTTTAAGGTACCATCTTATTATGAATTGCGTGTACCTTTGCTTCAAGATTTAAAAAAGGAATGTCAGTTAATTGTGGATACATATAAATCTAGTTGAGAATCAACAAGATGCACTATTATGGCAGATGAGTAGACTTATCAAAGACAAAAAACCTTGATTAATTTCTTGGTTTATTGTAATATTATAACAACTTTTATCAAGTCTGTTGATACTTCTAACATGGTAAAAAATGCTAATGCTTTATCTGAATTATTCTCTGAAATTATCGAGTGGGTTGGACCAAAAAATATTGTCCATTTTGTTACAGATAATGCAACTAATTATGTATCAACTGGATTCTTATTACAATCAAAGTATAGGCATATTTATTGGTCTCTATGTGCAGTTCATAGTATAAATCTTATCTGAAAAAATATTGATATGAATCATATTTCTAATCTTGCTTCACGCGCATCTAATATCACAATTTTTGTGTATAATCATGTCACATTTTTGATTTGGTTAAGAAAATAAGAAAATTGGGTTGAGATCATGCGTCTCGCTGCTACCAAGTTTGCAACTACATTTATTACTTTGAAAAGTGTTTATCAGCATAAGCAACTACTTCAAAATTTGGTGACAAATAAACACTTTTCAAGTCATAAATTATCAAAGAATGAAAAAGAAAAAAAATTTTGTGCTATTATTCTAGATGAAAAATTTTGGAATGCTTGCTTGATCATTGTGAAGATTATGGCTCCGCTTATAAGGCTGTTTATAATTGTTGACTCAGATGAAAAGCCATCTTTGAGGTATATATATGATGGTATGTATAGATCTCACAAAAAAATTATAAATCTTTTTAAAGGGAAGGAGAAATTGTACAAGCCTTATATAGATATTATTGATCAACGATGGGATAAACATCTTACTCAAAGGATCCACTTAGTAGCTTATTTTCTCAATTCTTATTGCTTATATAGTAGAGAAGCACCTACAATTAATATCATAGGCGATTTTTTTGATGTGATTGAATGCAAAAGTATTTTCTCTAGTGAAGAACAATTACAAGCGATAAATGAAATTAAATTGTATCGTGAAGGTTTAGAGAGTTTTGCTAGATCATTAACAAAGAGAGAATTTATGAACAAAAAAAAATGCAACTAGGTAAGTTTTATATTTTTAATTCATTATTTACTTATTAATAATATATATTTGTATCTTAACTATTAATTTAAAATACAGATGAGTGGTGGAGATTATTCGGTGACAGTACTCCAACATTGAGAAAACTCGTTATTAGGTTACTCAGTCAAACAGCTTCTGCATCAGATTGTGAACGTAATTGGAGTGTTTTTGAACATGTTTATACAAAGAAACAAAATCGTTTGAAACATCAAAGACTTAATGACCTTGTTTACATTACTTATAATCTAAGAATTAAGAACAGGTATTTTATAGTTTTAAAAATAATTTTATTTTTATTATTGACTTTATAATTTTTCCATTATTTGTTTAGAACGATTAATAAAAAGAGAACATATGATCCAGTGGATATTGATTGTATTAAACATACTGATTTTTGAATCAAAGAAGAAGAACCATCGGCTGATCTTGATTATAATAAACTTGAAAAGGCAATTTAAGAAGACAATACATTTGTCACAACAAATGAATTAAGAACATCCATTAATGATCAGTTCATATCTTATTTTGATCATATTGAAGTTAAAATCAAGTTTACAATTAAGAATAATTTTATACATTACTAATTTGTAATTTATTTTAATGCAGTATAAGAAGTTGATACAAATACTTTAGATGAAAACATAGTTTACGAATCTTTAAACGTTGGAGAATTTAAAGCTTTTGACGATGATGAGACGCAACCTACTTCAGAAATACAATTTTAATTTTTATTGTTATTTTAAGTTTTATACTAGACCCATTTTATTTATTATTTGCTCATTATATAATAATTGACATTGGTGTGTTTTTTATTTCAATAAAATATTTTATTTTTACTTATTCTTATAAATTTTACTTCTTATTTATTATATACCGGTTTATATTGAAGCTCTAAACTTTAAGCCTTCCTTTCGACCGGTTCAATAACCGATCTAATTTTTAAAACATTGTTAATAACTGATAACACTATTGGCAACACATCGGAGAATGCTAGACATGTTATGAGCAGCACTCAAATCCCCAAGCATTGGATACAAAACGCAGGTGCTGGATAATATACATATACGTGAGAAATTTTTTTTCCTTAGAAAAGCAAGCTTGCCCAAGCAGCAATAAATGCAAAGCCACCAAACGGAGCTAAGGTACCATACTTTCTGTCCTCCATCAGTGCAACGGTATAACACCTGCAGCAAGCCAGACCAACTTCTTATAACTTCTAGCTCGAATATTTTCCTTGCCCATATCAACTTATATCCCAACCAAAGCAGGAATTAAGATGAGAAACAAAAGATCGAAAGAAAGCAGATAGCGAGAGAGAGTACGAAAGACACTCAATCTTCTCCCTTCAAGGAACTCTCTATCAACTCGAAGATTGTGATTGAGATACTTAGATTGCTATCATTTGAACTTCATTCTTATTGGACCAACTACTGAATGTCCTATGATGAATAGAACTCGCTGAAGTCTTCCTACAGTTATTATATGCTGAAATTGATTTCAAGTCCATCCAAACAACACCAACTTGTGAATACTGCAAAACTTAGCTTCATGACCCTCTGAAATTCAAACGGATGTTGGCCCAGCTATTTCACTTTCAGAGTATAGAAAATGGAAAAAAAAAAAAAAAGATGATGACAAATCAATCAAATGGCAATATGCAAGAAAATGACCATACTAAAGAGCTTATATCATACTAATGTGAATAAGTCAAGTTTACAATGTTTGATCCGATTTAGCAGATATATATGTAAGATCTCGGCATTCCTTATCTGATAAAAGACTATTCTGATGATAGGCAAGGTTCAGCTAATCTTCAAACTGATCAGTAAACTCGGGTTGACAGAGATGGAAGGTTTATCATTAGCAAAGTCAATTAGGAATGCATCAGTCGCATAAAATAATACCATCTGATACAAAAGTGATCTATTAACTATTTATTGCAATTATGACCATAAATTCCATAATAAGGTAGTGCCTGTAAAGACTTGAATGGTTCCAGCATATATTTTCACAGTTATTTCCTACTGTAGTCGTGGATGCTATAATGTGTTTAAAGCAATGACATGTCTTATAAAAGAGATATAGAGACAGGACTTAATCAGGCTGCAACTTGTATTCAGCATAATTTTCCTGAAGAAAACTATGTTATAAATTACATCTTAATTGTTCCATTCCAACAAACAGAATTTTCCCAGCTAAAACTATAGTCTGGTCCACACTAGAGTATCTGCTATTTGAATAATGCTAAGTCAAGAGGAATAGAGTTTAGCAAACCCTTTAGATTTTGGCAGCCCAATGATGAAGTCCATGGAGATATCTTCCCAAACCTTGTTGGGAATTGGTAATGGTTGCAAAAGTCCTGCTGGGGAGAGAGTTTGGTATTTAGTTTGTTGTTGCACATACCTTTTGACATCCCTAGGAAGTGATGGCCAATAAAAATTAGAACGAATTCATTGTAAAGTTTTCAAATATGACCACCCGAAGGAGTATTATGAGCTTCTTCAAGCAAGGTTTGTTTGAGTGCCGGTACATCTGGAATAACAAGTCTATTATTGTAAAAGAGATAACCACTAGCCAAGGAGAAGTGAGGTAGGCCTGTCGGATTGGTAGAGAGCAATTGAATTTGTTCTCTAGTGACTGGATCTTGTGCCAAGGCTGTTTGTAACCCTTCAAAATCAAGCTGAATAGGCATGGTTAGGGCCAGGAAAGTGGCATGTGAAGGCTTTCTTGATAAAGCATCAGCACCTATGTTGTCTCGGCCTTGTTTGTAAGTAATGGAGAAGTCAAAAGGCAGCCACTTCATAATTAAACGTTGCTGTTCTGCAGTAGAAAGCCGCTGGTCAAGCAGGAATTTGAGACTTCGGTGATCGGTTCGAACTATAAAGTGTCTCCCCAATAAATAATGTCTCCATTTTTGTAATGCCAATACAAGAGCAAGGAGTTCCCGTTCATAGGCAGACTTAATACGATTGGAATAGGACAACCCTTTGCTGAAGTATGCTATGGGGTGTTCATCTTGCAGGAGAATTGCTCCAACTCCATCTAGAGAGGCATCACTTTCTATGACAAAAACTTTGTCAAAGTTAGGGAGTCGTAATACAGGCGTGGAAGTTAATACCTGTTTTAATTGTAGAAAGGCGTTCTCTGCCTTAGGAGACCAGTTGAAAGCGTCCTTTTTTGTCAATTCAGTGAGAGGACGGGCAAGGATGCCATAGTTCCTTACAAAGCGCCTGTAATAACCTGTGAGACCCAAAAAGCCACGCAACTCCTTGACATTGGTTGGGCGGGGCCATTCCATAACATCTTTAATTTTGTTATCCTCCACAGATAACCCTTCTCCAGACACCACATGGCCTAGAAAGTGTACTGATGGTTGACCAAACAAACACTTACTAGATTTGGCAAAGTAGGAATGATCTAGAAGCGCTTGGAGTGTTTGCTGGAGGTGTTGTTGGTGCTGCTCCAAATTTTGACTATACACCAGAATGTCATCAAAAAAAACGAGAACAAATTTGCGAAGATAAGGCCTAAAAAGCTCGTTCATGGCTGCCTGAAAAGTAGAGGGGGCGTTGGTAAGCCCAAATGGCATGACGGTGAACTCGTAGTGGCCATTATGAGTACGAAAGGCAGTTTTATAGATATCGTCTGGTTGGACACGAATTTGGTGATATCCGGAGCGAATATCGATCTTTGAAAATACCTGCAAGCCATGTAACTCATCAAGCAGTTCATCAATAGTAGGGATCGGATACTTAACTGGAACAATGATCTGATTAAGCTTCCAGTAGTCGATGCACAATCGCCATGTTGAGCCTTTTTTTGGTACCAACAACATCGGGCTAGCAAACAGACTGGTGCTGGGACGAATGAACCCCATCTTGAGAAGTTCTGCAACCTGTTTCTCTATCTCTGTTTTATGATGGTAAGGACATCAATAAGAACAGATGTTGGGAGCAGTTGAAAAGGGAAGAAGTAGAATGGTATGAGAGTATTCTCGAAAAGGGGGTAATGATGTAGGCTCTTTGAAAACAGCATCAAATTGTTGCAGCACTTGCTGAATTAATGGAGGTGTCCCCACCTTAATTGCGCAATCATCCCCATACTTTGGAGAGAGACTTGTGTAGGACTCGATTTTTGCACTCCCTGAAGTTTATATCTCTTCCCATTAATATGAAAGATGAGGAACATCTTGTTCCAATTGGCTTGGACAGTGTTTAGTGATGCCAACCATTTGATACCCAAAACCAAGTCTGCACTGCCTATGGAGAAGGGATAAAAATCTTCAATGATAGATAAATCCGAGAGATGAACTTCTATCTGTTTACAAACTGAATGGCAACAAATTACATCCCCATTCCCAATCTGGACTCCGAATGACTGCACATCCTGAGTTGGAAGTTGTAATTCCTTGACCACACTCCAAGAGATGAAATTATGAGTAGAACCACTATCCACCAAGATGAGAACGTCCCTATCCCTGATTTTACCTCTCAATTTCAGAGTAGAAGTAGAATTGTTGCCCAGAATTGCATGCAGTGAAATTTCAGCCATGCTTGCCATATTTTCGAAGTCCTCAACGTCTTCTTGGGGTTGTTTAGCTTCGGGATCATCCTCTGTAATTTCCAGCAGGGACAACGTCGTTGTTTTACAGCGATGACCAAGTTGAAAACGCTCGTTATACCTAAAACAAAGACCTTTATCTCTCCGAATTTGCCTCTCAACGTCAAATGCACGTTGGGGGTATGCTGCAGATTGTGTTGTGTTGGAGACAGGATTGGGTTGGTTCGACAACGCTGTGTTAGTGTTAACAAGTGTGTGTGGATAGTTCTGAGCCAATGGGTTTCGTGTTTTCTCCTGACTGTGGGCCGAAAATTTGCTTTGGGCTGGGATGGAATAATTCTTCTGAGTTTTAATTGGGCCCAACTTTGTTTCATACTCCAGGGCCAAGCTA
>JANQBM010000009.1:10221359-10233815 GCA_025594535.1 Erythroxylum domingense | reverse complement strand
TGTTTAAATAGATAAAGTGTTTTTGAAAAGAAAAAGTGATCACACATAAGTGATAAGTGTAAAGTGTTAAAAAAAAAATTTCATGCTGACTTTTATTAAGTGTTAAGTGATGTGATACGCCACCCTCGCAGGGCACGGATTCGGATATCACTGTCGATATCGGGTTCGGGTTCGGTGGGAGTGGGGTGTTACATAAGGAGTTACTTGCTAAGGGGTATGTGAGAGAAAGTTTGAATCCATGTTCAATTCTTGTTCTACTTGTGCCTAAAAAGGATGGAACATGGAGAATGTGTGTTGATTGTAAAGCTATCAACAAAATTACAGCAAAGTATCACCATCCCTTTCCTAGGTTAGATGATATGCTTGATGAATTGAATGGTTCTTTTATTTTCTCTAAGATTGATTTGAAGTCTAGTTTTCATCAAATTTGCATATGAGAGGGTGATGAATGAAAAACTACGTTTAAGACTAAGTATGGTTTATATGAGTGACTAGTTATGCCTTTTAGGTTAAATAATGCCCTAAGTACTTTTATGATATTGATGAACCATATCTTACATGTTTTTATTGGTAAGTTTTTTGTTATATACTTTGATGATATTATGATTTATAGCCAGAAATTAGATGAACATCTTGAACATTTTCATAAAGTTCTAAGGGTTTTACGTGATGAGAAGTTGTATGCAAACCTCAAGAAATGTTCTTTTTGCACTAATCAGATTATGTTTCTTGGATATGTTATTAGTGTTAAAGGAATAGAGGTTGATGAAGGGAAGGTTAAGGTTATTTGTAAGTGGCCTACACCTAAATCTATAACTGAGGTGCAAATCTTTTATGGGTTAGCTAGTTATTATATGAAGTTTGTTAAAGATTTTAGCACCATTGCTGCATAATTAACTGAACTTGCTAAAATGAATGTTGGATTTAAGTAGGGCAGTGAACAAGAATTAACATTTAATTTGATTAATGACAAGCTAAGTTCAACACCATTACTTTCTCTACCTAACTTTGCTAAAACTTTCGAAATTGAGTGTGATGCTTCAGGTATAAGTATTAGGGCTATTTCCATGCAAAAAAAACTAACTCCTTCCTTATTTTAGTGAAAAAAATAATAAAGCAGCCTTGAGCTACCCAACTTATGATAAGGAGATGTATGCTTTAGTGAGGGCCTTGGAGATATGGAAACATTACTTGTGGCCCAAGGAGTTTGTCATTCATACTGATCATAAGTCTTTGAAGCATTTAAAGGACAAAGGTAAGTTAAACAAACGTCATGCAAAATGGGTGGAGTTCATTGAATCTTTTCCCTATATGATCAAGTATAAACAAGGTAAAGAAAATATGGTTACCGATGCTTTATCTCATAGGTATACCTTAATCTCTATGTTGGATACTAAATTGTTAGGCTTCGAGTGATTTATATTCTTCTAATCTTGATTTTGGTAATGTGTTTGAAGCTTGTGAACATGCTGCCTTTGGAAAATTATATAGGCATAAAGGTTTTTTATTTCGCAAAAATAGATTATGTGTGCCTATTTTTTCTCTAAGGGAGTTATTGGTTCGTGAGTCTTATGAAGGTGGCCTAATGGGGCATTTTGGTGTTTGAAAACATTTATATATACTTGATGAGCATTTCTTGAAAAGAAGATGAGCATTTCTTTTGGCCACATATGTAGAAAAATTTTGTGAGAAGTGTATAACTTGCAAATAGGCCAAATCTAGATCTTTCCCTCATGGATTATATAATCCTTTACCAACTAGATATTTCTATAGACTTTGTCTTAGGTTTACCTAGGTCAAAAGGAGGTAATGATTCAGGTTTTGTTGTTGTGGACAAGTTTTCTACGATGGCTCATTTCATTCCATGCCATAAAATAGATGATGCTAGTCACATTGTAGACTTATTCTTTCGTGAGATAGTATGACTAAATGGAATGCCAATGAGCATTGTTTCTGATCGAGATGCTAAGTTCTTAAGTTATGGGGTAAGCTAAGTACTAAGCTAATGTTTTCTACAACTTGTCATCCATAAATTGATGGGCAAACTGGGGTAGTTAATCGAACTTTGTCTACGTTATTACGTGATATCATTCAAAAGAATTTGAAGAATTGGGAAGATTGTTTTTCATATGTTGAATTTGCTTATAATTGTTTTGTCCATTCTACTAATAACTTTTCACCTTTTGAAGTTATGTATGAGTTTAATCACTTGACTCCAATGGATTTAACACCTTTAACAATTGATGAGCAAGCTAGTTTAGATGGCATAAAGAAGGCTAAATTCGTGAAGCAATTGCATGAAAAGTTTAGGCTTTAAATATAAAAAAAAGATGAAAAATATGCTTCTCAAGCCAACAAAGGGCATAAGAAAGTGATCTTTAAACCAGGAGATTAGGTTTGGGTTCATACGAGGAAGGAACAATTTTCAGTAAAATGTCGTTCTAAGTTACATTCGAGAGGAGATGGACCATTCCAAGTCATTACGCGTATTATGACAATGCACACAAGCTGGATCTACCAGGTGAGTATAATGTTAGTGGTACATTTAATGTTTTTGATCTCTCTTCGTTGGATGTAGGTGATGAAGATTCAAGGATGAATCCTTTTAAGGAGAGGGGGAATGATGGAAACCTAACTAAGGACATTCAAAGGATGGTGCAATCTAGTTCAACTTATTTTCGTGATCCATTACACATTGGTGGAGGTCCAATAATTAGGGCTAAAGCTAAAAGGATGAAGGAAGCTTTTAATGGACTGCTTGAAAATGTTTAGGCTAAACAAGCATTAATAGAAGCGGATTTGTGCTTGGAGAGATCAATCAGCCCTATCACAGTAATTCATGCATTAAATAGACCTAATTAGAAGACTATGTTATTTTGATGATTTTAGGAGATCTTTAACTGATTTGGGCTACTCAAAAGTCCACTTTCTATATTTGACTTTAGGAATCAGTTTTGAAAAGAATTTTCTTATTTTTAGAAATAAATCATTGCTAGCATATTGATTAGGTTTTTTTTTAGAATATATAACCGTCATCTCTATATAAGAATTGACATTGGAATTGTTTTTTACGAAATTGATGAGGTTATTCACTTTGTTGGTTCTTCATTGAATTTGGAACTTATCAAGGGTACTCCTTGTGGTTCATCTGACTTGTTACTCTCAATCTCTTCTTTTCCTAGAGTGTGATCCTTCTTTATAACTTTGATTCGTGTTTCTTAAAACAGTGGTCAAGGTTTTCGTAATTTTCGTGGGTTACTAGATCTTGATTTACGGGATTCACATCAGCGGAGGTGATTGACACATTTGTTCTTACAAAAGGCTAAATCTAAAAAGTCTTGTTGGGCTTGTAGATTTGTTGAACTCCTAGGATTCAAAACGAAGGTTAGAGGTGCCAAAATTATTCCAAGGCACTCTAATCCTTATGTTAGAGAAGGCTCGACGGCGTTTATATGAGAATATTTCACAGTTATTAGCGTCCTTATATGAGAGAGCGAGAGGACTAATCTCAATATAACTCCAGCTCTTTCAATATGCAAATTGTTGGTATATATCTTATCCGATGCAAGATCACAGGAACCGCATTATAAATAACTATATTTGTAAACTTTTGTATATTTGTGATTTTAATTGTGCTTATTATTTTGATAAATTAACATTAGATGTTCTAAATTTTGACTCTTTTAATTTTCTCTCCTTTTTAAACCCTTTACGTCAACAGAGTTTAAAAGCATTATTCTATTGGAAATTTAAAAGTTTAAAGATTAAGATGATCTGCTATTATGTTATTACTAGCAAAAGTGAAGTTATCGGTACAATCACATGTCACCCTTATGACTGAATAAAAAGATTATTATCAAGAAAAAGGGTTCTCAACATATGAGCCTGTAACAGAAATGAAAAGCAAATCTTCAAGGAACTATAACAAAAGTTTCTAGTACATTATTGGAAACTAGGTATAAATCAGTGCCCGTGCATAGTTCACTATGCCAGTTACAACAGAGATTGCCATATGTAGCTCTAGCTACTATGAGCTCACACGGATATATCTTTGCCGAAAAGCCCACTTATCCCCAGCCGAGGATCCTTTTGTTTTACGATTGACTCACCAACCAAAACCTACGGCAAAGTAAAACAGGTTAAGCATTGACTAGGTGCAGAATGTTTTGAAATGCTTCCATTTAGGACATGTTTAGAAACGCAAGATACATGACACACGTTTTAACATTTGCATACATGTTATAAATGCTTATTATCAAGAAAATATCACGTGGAATCTCTCCACATGAATGGCTCACATGACAAGTCAAAATGTTTCATTTGGTTTGAAATGACGGGTGCTGAATACCAAGTGGAAATTACGTGCAGAACTTTCATCTAAAATAGTGACTAGTTTATGAAGTTTACCGCTTTAACCCCAGCTTCTTGCACATAAGCAATATCATCAGGTGTAAATAGCCCTGATTCCCCAACAACCTGAGACATCCACCAGAAAAGACGAACAAAATAACAGCTCATAAACATTACTGAGCAACTTCAGAATACTTCCTTCAGCAAAGCAGCATATAGAATAAAGAAGTCCATCAAACGAATAGCAGTCCAATTAACAAGAGAGCAACTTACAATTATGCCTTTTTGAGAGATAAGCTGGCCACGTTCTCCTTCAAGAAGCTTCCTTGTATTACTGATATCAACGTCGAAAGTTTCTGAGGCCAATAAAGACATTTTGTATCAACTTACAAATCTCACTGAGAATTATCTCACGATTAGTATACTCAGGTTACAATGCTAAGGTAGATAAAACTATCATGTAATTTCAGCAGTAACTAGATTTATAAATGTCAAACAAGCATACCAAGGTTACGATTATTGATGCCAATTAACTCAATTCCCTCTATTCCAAGAACACGATCCATTTCTCTTTCATCATGCACCTATTCATTAATAACAAAGAACAAGGAAAGCCTTTCAGCGTCATAAGTATTTCAATTATAATCTAAGAAATCAGACTTAGAAATCAGACTTAGACATCATGCACATTTTCAGAAAAGAAATCAATGCATACTAGCTCAACTTCATGAGATAAAAGAAACCAATACTTGTACTAAGACTAGCTTTGAGACTTGGTATGAACAAAGGCAGTTCCTAAATAAAGATGAAGAAAGATGGGGCTTAGTATATAGGCATTAAGAAACCAATATTTAACATGCAACTGATAAACAATTCATAAAACCATTCATTCAAAGCATATAATCCTCAAACTGTTCATATATTAATTACAGCATCGACAGAATTATTGGAGGACAGTGAAAGAAGCACCATTCATACCTCCAAAAGTGCTGCCAAACCAAGCATCTTGCAAATTTTGGTCATGTATTTGATGTCAAGATCAGGCAAAACCGCAGCTATTAAGAGAACTGCATCTGCGCCTTTAATACGGGCATGGTAGATCTGCCATGCATCTATGATAAATTCTTTGCATAACAATGGGCACTGCACAATTTCCATCATTACAATGGTGTTTCTATTTATCATTGATATAAAAAACCAACTGTAGAAGACTATTAATAAAGTAACCCAAAAAAATCACACACCATACCTGTACACCAGCATTTCTTATTGCCTCCAAATTTGAGAAGCTTCCCTTTTGCAAAATCAAAAGAATAGTTAGAGGAGTTAACTAATTGATTGTTCCATAGTAGCTTTATTTTCCTCAAACTTAGAAAGATCATAAGAGCACAGTGAAAGTACACAATAATATTACTCAAGAAGATAAATATTATGTTTACCTTGAAAAACTTTTCATCAGTCAAAACACTGAGACATGCTGCTCCACCATTTTCATAGGCTAGGGCGATTTCAACCTAATAAGAGAAACACACAGATTAATAATAAAAAGAGGAAGACAAAATGAATAGATGACAACCAAAAGTACAAAATAGTACGGAAGCAATAAACTAAATTTCATGGGTGAAGAATTGAACCCTACGTCACTCTTTTCACAATTTCATATCTAGGTGCCACATAAGATCATTTAGAAAGGACTTGACCATATGGAAGTATACAAATCAACAACTAATGCCATAAAAGTATAATGGGTATGTAGGAAAATATAATTCGCTTCCAAAAGTTTCTTGCTACCAATGGAAGCTAGTTAGGACAGCTGTTAGCTGGACAAACAACAACAAATTATGGAAATAATTTCCTCTCTTTACACATCTATTTATATTCCTCTCTTTGTCTATTCTTTCAACTACTTCTTTCTCTCAATTTTTAGCGTTACCTTATTTTGACTATTCTCTTTGAAACAGCAATTTATCAAATCAAAAGATGGAATGAACTAATCAATACTGTAGGTGAAATGGAAAGAGAGAACATAAACCTATGGTCAAGTAGATGCTAGATTAAGCCTCTACAAAGATTTCTTTGACATAAGAAAATAAGTAATATGCCAGATACCAAAAGAGTAGACCCCAACTCGTCTGTATATCCACATGATTGCAAAACGTTAGGTTAATCCAGTCTCACAGAAAAGTCAAATGGCGTCAATTTACAAAACTAAATGTATTTGAAGAATGAAATGTAAACTTTAGATGGACTGGGAGAGACCAACAGGATCAAAATCCTCTCTTAGGATTCCTCTACTTGGAGAAGCTTTCTTCACTTCTGCAATCAAACCAGGCAGTCCAGTTCGACGATTAGCCTCCTTCAGAGCCCCAACAAAATCTCTGGTCGGAGGAGCATTCTCTAGAACCTTCTTCAGCAAAGAGAGCGGCTGTCTCTCCTTCATCTGTGAAAAGACCATCATTAACACAAAATACAAGCATACATATTTCCAATTCTCCTAATAAAAAAAATCCCATTATGGAAACAAGAAAAGACAACCAAGTAAAAGAAAGACAGAAACTTTACTTGTGAAATCTCCGTGTCCTTGTGCCAAATAATTTCCTCGAGGATGTTCCTGGGTGTATTGCCCTCATTCTGTATCCGAAACTCAAAGGGTCCAACATAGTGTAATGGCGGTCCTGTCGGTGGCCGTCTTCTAATTCTAATACCCTGAGAAGCAGCAACTTCTTCTTGAAACATACCCACTTCCCATTCCTTCACTTTAAGCTCTGATATTTCCTTGTTTTCCACACTTACCGTAGAAACCAGAGCAGACCCATCTTTTGTATCAGGCTACACATCCCAATTACAATCTCTTTATTAGTCCCAAAATAAACTGCACTTACGTTATAATCTTTAAGCACCAAACAACGAAAACTCAAGACTAATGATCATTGTTCAAGTTAAGCTACCTGTTGAGCTCGGATGGAAGCTGTAGAATGACGATTCGCTCCAAGTGGGTTCATAAACGGCCTGATTGAGAGGCAAGGTCTGTGAAAGACAGAAGGTGGTAACCGGAACGAAATTTTGGGTGTTGCTTTCAGTGAGACCAATCCCTCCATCATCAAGTTACGGACGGTTTACAAGTCGTCTTCTTCGGAATGGCCTTGATTGTATTTAATGCTGGAAAAGAGAAGGGTAGGTTTGGTGTGGGCATTATAGCAGCAAGTTCTGCGTATTTGGTTCTTTTCCTGTCGTTTGGTAAGTTGATGTCCCAAATCCAATTTTGGTATTCTCAAATGGGAAATGCTAAGTTTTTCTTTTCCTGGCAAGTAAATGCCATGTTGAATTTCCCTTCCTCTGCAGAATTTGTGGTCAAATTACCATAAACGGACAATATTGGGTTATAAGGAGCATAATTTTATCATACAAGAAATTGGAGATTTCATTACCATATGTAGAGAATGGTTGTAATGACTTTTGGCTAAGACCAATAATTTGGATTTTCGAACCAAGAATTTTAGTTAAATAAAAAAAGTTGATAAAATTCGAAATATTTTGTTTTGCTAGTGTTACATAATAAAGTATTGATAATGTTTTAATAGAAGATATTGTATTTTTAATAAAAACTTAAAAAAATTGTTCGTAAATACATTAGATTCTAGTCCCCAAACATAAATTTGAAAAAAAAAAAGAAGAGCAAAGTTATTTTCTTCTATATTTTTAATTTAAATATTATAAAAAAGTGCATTTACATAGAAGTTGGTCAAGTTTCACTAGAGAAGAATAAAGTTATCTTCTTCTCTCTTTTTAATTTAGATACTAACTTTTTATTTTAAATATATAAAAAATGTGCATCTACTATATTAAAAGTTAATTTGTAACTTTGACCAACTTACATTGAAGCCGGTCAAGTTTGAGTAAAGAAGAGATACTCCCATCTTTAAAAGCTTACAATTGTTTATATATTCGTTGCCATATCGAATTGTATTATATTCAATGCCATGTAGATTGTATTTTCTATATTATGTTTAATGCTACATGGATTTATATTCAACAGAAATATACTTCATTTTTAATATATTCATGTGGCGTTGAGATTCTACTCCTTGAATATACTTTTGGGTATCTTTGCATTTCTAATGGTTTAAGCTTCTATATAAAAACTTACTATGTTTTTGCTCTCTTTCATTTCATCTCATCTACTTATTTATCTGAATTTTACATAATTTGTGTGGGTGAGAAGAGATATAACAGAATAAGTGCAACGGGTGATCTTTTCCTCAAACTTCTCATTCCTCAAACTTCTCATTCCTCATTATTAAATATACTTCCATTCTTGACCACATATTTATATTAAAATAAATTCTACATTAAAGTTAATTTCCTCACATCTTAAAATTGAAATTAAAATAATTTATTTATTCCTTCTTATGATTAGATATACTTCCACTCTTGATTGCATATTTACATTAAAATAATTTCTAAATTAAAGTTAATTTTATCATCAGCCGAAATACATATAAGCTAAAAGGAATTGAAATTAAGATTTAATAACATCAAAATATTGTTGTTGTTATTGTTTTTGTTATTATTTTACTATTATTTTTATTCTTATTATCATTATTATTATTAATTTTAATATTTTTAGAAAATAACAAAATATTTGAAAAAGACAAGACAAAATGGAAACAAATATAGTAAGCATGAAAATAGAATTAAGTGAAAAGATTGTGCAAGATCAAATGTAAGAGTTCAAGATGATTATAATATAAAATTCTTTCATCTCACTTAATTTTTAATGGAAAAATTAGGGGTAGTTTTTAAGTTGTAAAAGGCTTCTTAAATCAAGGTATGTTACAATATTAGGAAGTTAGAAGCTCAACCTCACATTCAAGGTTCATGAGCCAATCACTCAGGTTAAAGGAAATTCTTGAAATGTGCTTTCGTTGTAAGATTATCATGGTAAAAATACATCATTATGATTTGATAATTGGAATAGGAATGACCCTCTTTATATAACTCCTTTTGGAGCTTTTCTATTAATATTATTCTACACATTAAAAAAATATATACTTTAGACCATTTAACTTTAGACTTTGAAGAGTCATCCCTTTGTCCTATCTATAAGAAGCTCTTTACTCTTTTAATTGCCTTGGTTTAGGTGAAAGGAAGAAAGAGATTTGAGCACTATTATACATAGATGTTGTTGAGGATTGATTTTATCAATTAAAGACGTCCTATGTATGTTAAGGATTAACTACTCTAATTTCCAATTCTTTTTGTAAATTGCACCATAGATTGGTTAGTGGCCTCTTTAATATAATTTGGTGGTTGAGATAGGGATGCACTGGTATTTGAGGGATCGCTACTTGATGGGTTTCAAGATATTGACCAAATGGCTCTAAATGATGTTAGCAAATTTTCCCGAGACCCATTTTAAGGAATTGGAGGTTCAATGACTAAGAAGTAACAAATATAACAAATGAAAGAAGCTTTGCAAGGATTAATCATGGAGATGCAAGAAAAGGAGGTTGTTATTGTAAGGCCCCAATTTCCATCTTAGTTGAAATGTTACATATTCGTGAAAGTATATGTATTAGATATTGTGATATGATCGTGAATTGTATATGTTTTGAATTTTGACCTGATCTTGAATTTTGGTTAATGGATCATATTTAGTGAGTTAGAATTAATTAATACCATTAAAGAATTGAGGTATTAAAATGGACATTTGGATTAGGAAAATGTCTAGTGGTAAGATAAGTTAGTACATGAAAATTAGTATGACTAAGCCTATACTTTGAATGACATTTGGCAACATTAGTTGAGTGACAAGTGGCCTAATTGAGTTGTGACATTTGGCAACCACACATGAAGACATATAGATGGCTTCATTGAAGGACAAGTAGCTTACCTTCATATGTGACATGTGGCTTCATTAAATCAAGAACAACTAGCATCCAAAGAGATAGGTAGGTGGTAGGTGGTGAATCATCCTTCATTTTTGACGTTTCAATTCTCTCTCTTCACTTTGCTCCTCTCCATCGAAACTCTCTTTTACACTCACTACTTCTAGATTTTTGCTTCAAGTTGGATTATCAACACTTAAAATCCTTGCTAGATACTGCATCAAGGAAGTAGATTACGTTATCTTTTGTACTGTTTTCTTGGTGCTAAGATTTATACCTTGATTTCAGATGTGTGTTGGTTGTATGGAAGGGCTAGATTAGCTGGTTCTTTGGAATTAAAATTTGAAGTTAAATAGGTAAAGGAATTCTAAACTTGATAGCATATATTAATTAAAGGCTTATGATAATTGAATTGACATGAAATATGTGTTATGATGTTAATAATTGAGCGCTGGAAAAATAATTCTTCTTTGGTAAGTTTAGTTTTGGTTTTGATGCATTAAAGACAATGAATTGTGAGCTATCAATTGAATAAGTTTGAGCTAGAATTGAAGATGATTTTAATAAGGAATTGAAGTATAATTAGTGTACAATTGAGGAATAACGAATGGACTATTATAAAGGTGTTTTGAATTTGGTATCAAGGTGTGAGAATCTAGAAATGTGCAAGAAAAGGGTAGGCCACAATCGTGGGTAGATGCAGTAGCTTCTGTTATGATCGTGGGCAAGGTTTAGACATGGTAAATTTTGTTTTGTGCACTTTTTGAATCACATGATAACAAGTCACTCTAATTTGGTTTAATTGAACTTAATTGAAGCTGAAAATGAACCTAGATGATATTAGATTAATTGAGTAAAAATTTAATTGAGTTATGAATTGTTAATTGAGGTAATTACTTAAAGAATGTGTGGTTAGTGACTAATGTGTCTAATATTGAAATGTATGGTGTGTTAAGGATGAATGCGTTCTTATGAATATAAAAGTGTTTTAAAGGGTTTATACAATGTGAATTGAATATGATTGTTTATGAATTGGAAATTTATGTAATTACATGTAATCTGTAAAAATATAATGCATTTAATGGTACATTATTGCAAATGATTATGCTTATAAGGTATGTTAAGTTTGATTGGATGTGCAAGTATATGTTCAATTTGAGGAAAGTGGAATAAAGACATATGAAATGCACTACATTTTTTACATGTGATTCTGAAATCTGAAATGGTTTGTCATAAAACTGCCAAGTTTTAGTTGTGGGTAAATAGGCATGTTTAGAAAGGTATGCAGCTGCTCTTGTGACACTTTAGTGTCTTATGATATTGACACTTCATTGTCTCTTGATCTTGACACTTGGGTATCTCCTAATATTGACACTTCTATGTCTTCTGTTACTGAGACATAAATCTATCATGTTGGCCCCTGAAACTTTTTCGTTGAATTAAGCATGATAGTTATGGAATAAGCATGGAATTTGAATCTTTGCCTTAGCATGAATTATGAGGTTATAATAGAATTATTTATTTCAATGTTAGGAGGATTTTATTTCACTAGTTAGTGAAATTAATGTTTTAAGAAGGAATAAGGGCAATTTTGGCATGCCACTATGTTAAAAAAGTCAAGAAGCATTAAGGGAAGGGTAAGTTGGACTTTTAACTCTCATTAAGGGTAAAATGGGTAAATAAAAATGTTGTCTTGTTTTTAAGAAGAAGAAAAAATTTAGGGAAGAAAGAAGAGAAAACGTGAAAGAAGAGAAACAAAGGAGAGAGAGAGTTATGAGAGAAGCTAGGAAATGAGAAAAATTGTGGAAAACTTGGAAGGAAGAAGAAAAGAAGAGGAAATCAACTTATTAAAGGTAAGTTTTCATCTTTCTTCTTGTTTGGTTTGACAAAGTAGAGAAAATGGGTTTTTATGTTGGGAATGAATGTGGAAGAAGATGGTTTAAGGGGAACTCATTTGATCTTAGGGTTTCCAAGTTAAGTTTTGGGTTTTCAAACCTAGATAAACTATGGGTAGGTTAGGTTTAAATTCAATTTTAGTATTTCTTTTATTCTTGAAGTTTTATGAATTTTCATTTGAATATGGATTAAATAGAAATTGGTTTATTTGAAGGGAATCAAGAAAATCCTACCCAAGAGTAAAAGGAAGGGCCAAATTGAGTTTGGATTTTCAAGAGTTATAAGGTGGGTAATTTATTTATAGTTATTGTGTAATGGGCAA
>JANQBM010000009.1:10207683-10221259 GCA_025594535.1 Erythroxylum domingense | reverse complement strand
TAAAGTTTGAGATAATAACAAAACATTTTAATATCATACGCTTTAACTAGCTTATCATCAAAACCTCTATATCTATGATGAAATTGATAATGTTTTAGAAATTAAAATACCTACGGAAAATGAAAAAATAAAGTTGAAAAAACGTAAAAAAAGATAAAAGAAATTAGGTTTTAAAATTTCTCTTCTTTACTAACATCTCTTATAAATTACACTCAGCATCTTCTACTTATTCCATGTCCAAATACTTAAAATTGATAATGATTTGATCTAATCAACCTAATAATCACTAGTTACACATTCTTATCTTGTACTATGAATATGCTTAAGAAAAAAATTCAAGTAAAGAATGGACTTATAGTTAAACATAAAATGGACTAATTTTTTCAAAGTGTTATGGGAACCATTAGTGCAAGGATGTGAAGAAATACTAACTCATTATGGGTTTTAACTAGTTAGGTAATGGATACGCAATGAGAACCAAGTAAGAGGAGAAGAACATGATAATAAGAGAAAAAAACAGAATAAAAGGTATTTTGTTAGTTATGTTGATAAGTGTCAATTTTTCAATTTGAAAGGGAAGCATAAAAAGGAGAAGGTAAGTGAGAACATAGAAACAAAAGATGATAATAGGAAAGAACAAAAGCTTCTTCCACAAGCGTTGTGCCTAATTATAAGTAATATTACCATATTTTCCTTTGATTATTGGACTCAAAACAAACCAACTTTCAATTTAGTCTCTTTATAAGATTAATGGTCCTTTCTACAGCTCATAGATCTAGTTTTGAGATTGGAATAATTTTATTATATATGATTTATGATTTTATGAGTCATTAATATAAGTCACACTATATTAGTATCTACAAAAGAGTTTAGTTAGTGATTTGTTTATGCTCATGATTATGGAGACTTGTATATATATATTTTCCATCACCAATCCTATATTCGAGTTCTTCCTTAGTTTGATGATTTGCATAAGGGTATAAGAGAAGGAGCTATTATATTATATGGAACAAATGTTATTCCCTTTTAGATAGTATTTATACACCCATTTCTTTAAGAAACTATAAGGAAGAAATATAAATTCTAATCTTGGAACAATATTTGTAATTTACTCTGAGTCTCAAGCTTTTAGTTAAGGTCAACCTATGTTTGATATGTTATACATTGCATTTGCATGTCATAAGAAAGGGATGTTAAATTGTTTTAGGAAAATGATTAGCTTGGATGGTGCATTCCTTAAAGGTGGAGTTAAAGGTAAATTAGTTACCATTGCGGGTAAAGATGAAAAGAGTTAGATGTTCCCATTTGTATGAGCAATGGCATATACATGAACAACTAAGATATGGTCTAGTTCAAAAAGTTACTTAGAGTTAATATAGAACTTGAAAAGGGTAAAGACTTGGTTTAAGTGATAAATAAACAGGAGGTATGCATAAGAATTTATTTGTGTCTTATATATATATCCTTTTACATATATTTGTTACTGAACAAATTTATAATATTCGTCATTCATGACATGGTTTAATAAAAGTTATGATTGATAGTCTTCTTAATATAGAATATAGGTACTGTGTGAGACATAGTTTTTGCAAAGTTAAGAAGAAATGATTCGAATTTGCATCTATAAAGACTCCTTTAAAAAATTTTTTTGGAAAAGGACTCCTTTAAAAAGTTGCACTATAAAAGGTCCTTTAAAAAGTTGTAAAATCCTTTATTGAGTAAATTAAAGTCACATAGAAAATTTTAATTAAGTCAAAGCCTACTGTATATAAGGAATTTCCCAAAGACCTATCGGAGAAATGGAGTATGAATTTCATCATAAATACTGAGATAAAATCTTATGTTACTGATAATGATTTGAGTGACATATTCAATAGAAAAATTATACAGGCTAAATGTAAATCACATATTTCAATATTAAAAGATATCAAAGTTTATATGTAAATAAGACTTTAAAAGAATACAAATAGTTGTTTGGGATAAGATATAACATTACGAAAATTTAGAATGTGAACTAAAAATATAGTTTATTATTTTTTATTTTTGAAGTAGCTTGGAATAAAGTAGATGACTTTGAAATTAGCAAAAAGGAAGAGAGTCATAAGGTTCTTTAAAACAATAAAGGCTACTTATATAAGACTTGAGATTTATCAGACATTTCATATTGTCATGTTATGATAAATGTATCTTTTTTAGGGGGCGTAAACTAGGAGATTACTTAATGCATTAATTGAAACAACTAAAATAATGAATGACTCATAAAAAATGATGCAAAGTATACAAGGATGGAGAAACAACACCTTTATCTTGAATAACATCAAGGAAGAGTATGATCATAACATGCCAATTATTTAAAATACAATGTAATAACATAATTGAATGTTCTTTAAAGGAAAGATTCCAATATTCTACTTTTGCTAAAGCTTCAGAATAAAGAAGGAAACAAAGTTTAAGGTATTATTAAGGGCATGGAGCCTATGTTGATGAAGAGATTAGGTTTCTTATCTGGAGTGTAAGTCATCACTATAATGCATCACATATAGATCCCTTTGGGTTTATTACTTATATATTGTTCCTCCTCCTTAATGTTAATAGGAAGAACCAACTAGAGTTACTAGTGTTGAAGTGAAGAAAGAAATGGCAATGGCTTCTTAAAAAAATTGACAAAAAAGATTATCGAGTTTGTGCCATCTATCCTCATTTTCCTTATAGAGTACCAATAAGAGTTGTATATATACATCAAGGACTTAATGTAAAGTCAATTATTGATAGTAAAACAACTTTAACAAGTAGAAGGAAGATCATCACCCTTTTATAATTGTAGGAGGTGAGAGTTGCCAAAGAAAAACATATGAAGAAGAAAGCAAAAGAATATAAATGTGGAAATAAAAGAAATATTTATATTTATCAAGAAATATTTCTTAAGAAAGAAATAAAAGAATTGATAAGAGAAACTGTTAATACTTATTATAAAATTTTAAAAAGTTCAAATTCACCAACTTATTTAGAATTCAAAATCACATATATTTTGGTCGAGAAACGTTTATAAATATAACTAGAACGTTTATAAATAGTTTGAAACTTTCACAAACATAATAAAACTAAATTATGCTACTTATTTTATCAAATTTTTTAAATAATGACAAAAGAGTATTGATATATATCTTATTTTATGAGAAATCTAATTTAAAAAGCTGATTCATTGTACTAATATTAACTCCTTATTTTTAACAGAATCAACAAAATAAATGAAAGATACTGTTCAAATTAAGTTTGATTAATGAATTAAGTATTTTATTCCTTCCTTTAATTATGCAATGACACTTTATTAAGTATTTTATTCCTTCCTTTAATTATGAAATGACACTTTCTTCGTATAAACACTTGGAAATTAAAGGTATATGCGATATAAAGTGCCAAACTAGTATATATCAAAGCTCATTTTTTAAGAATTCCTTAATAAACTATGGATGAGTTATATTTTCAAATTCAAGATCAAGTTTGAATAAGAAATTGTTAAAATATACTACTTTATTAACTTTTTTGGTTATGGAATGTTTTAAGAGATATATAGCTATCTAGACCTGATTATTAAAACTTAAGATATTTTAAGAGACTACTATTTGCTAAAATTGAAGTATTTTTAAGTAAAAACTAATTAAGAAATACTGCATCATCACTTTTTGCATTACTTAAAACCTTATTTGCAGAACCGTGTCCATTACAAGAAATTTTCTATCATCGCAAAAAATCAAAACTCACAACCAATAATAGAGATGTGTGATGCTTTAATCAAAAGCAAGTCAACTTATACTTTATGTTTTCGTCCTTCACCTATTAGAGTCTCAAAACTCCAAACTTAATTGGTTTGCCATTATCAATTACATATGCTTCTTATAAGATTAAGGGCCAATATCCCTTCTTAGTATTGAAGTTAGATTAAAAAACAAAACAAAAGACAGAAGCATTAGCTAATTAGAGATTGCAAAAATAATATCTTTTGAAAGCAAAATCAAATCTATAAAGTTTTTTGACTCTTAGTTTTTAAATAGGAGGTTTTTGTGCAGCTAATTACTTTGCTTTCTCTTCTCTTATTTTTCTACTGGAACTTGCAATGTGTCTTGAAATGATGTTGGAAGCAATCAATTTACTAGTGGAATGCATCCAAAGAAATTAATGCAATAAACTTAAATTTGATACTTCTATTAAGCACATTCATACCCTAATTTAGCAAATTTCGCAAATTAACCACATTAATACCCTAATCAACACATCCAGTTCAGCTAACCTAATCAATTCACCAATTTATATATACCCTAACAACTTAGGAAATACATACCCTAATCAACACAGTCGACGGACAGGAGAGACTCTAGACGACGATAGTGACGAGAAGAGAAGTAGATGGAGAGGAGACGACGGAACAACAATGAGAGGAGATGGCAAGATTCAATGGCGATGAAATAAAATAAAGAAACAAAGGAGAAAGGGAGAAGGAAGGCTCTGGGGTGCGTTAACCCCTAAAGCTAAACGACATCATTTGGTATTAAACAAAATGATGTCATTTTTGATTTTTTAAAACGATTAATCTAAATTTAACGATGGAACGTAAATACCATTGGCAAATAACCGACGGAACACAAAACTGTCTTTACAAAATCGACACTGTGTAAATTCACCGATGGATACAAAATCCATCGGTAAAATTTTGACGTTATTTAATTGTGGGAAGTGTTCTCGCCTAATTTACTGACGGTTAAGACAAGTTCGTCGCTAAAATCCGTCAGAAAATTTAGGCAAATATTTTCCCTACCCCTTTACTGACGCCAATTTTGTTCTTCACAAAATGAAAAATTTCACGACACGGTTACTGGTAAATATTGATTTTTCGTCTGTAAATAGCTACAGTATTATATCTGTTGGTAATTTTCCATCGCTAATGCATGGTTTTCTTGTAGTGCTTTATGGCATTGATGAACAAAGTATTCCAACCTTACTTAGATCACTTTGTTATTGTATTTATAGACGATATCCTAGTGTATTCGAGAAGTAGAGAGGAACATTCTGAGCATTTGATGTTAATTTTACAGATAATAAGAGAGAAGTAATTGTACGTCAAGTTTAGTAAGTGTAAATTTTGGCTTGATCAGGTGGTGTTCTTGGGTCATATAGTATCTAGACAAGGCATACAGGTTGACTCAAAGAAAGTTGAGGTAATGATGAAGTGGAAAGCACCTAGAAATATGTCAGAGATTCGAAGTTTTCTTGGGCTAGCAGGTTATTACAGGAGGTTTGTTGAGGGGTTTTCATTAATCTCAGCCCCTTTGACAAAGCTTTTGAGGAAGAACATATCTTTTCAATGGACCGATGAATGTCAAAGGAGCTTTGAGGAGTTAAAATATCGATTAACTATAACACCAGTGTTAACTATTCCATCTGGATCTGGAGGGTATATTGTTTACAGTGATGCTTCACACTAAGGGTTAGGGTGTATTTTGATACAGTATGGTAGAGTCATTGCTTATGCTTTAAGATAGTTAAGGCCTTATAAGTTCAATTATCCGATTCATGATCTAGAGGTTACTTTTGGAGATATTATTTATATGCTGAAATGTTTCAAATTTTTACAGATCATCAAAGTTTAAGATATTTGTTGAGTCAAAAGGAACTTAATATAAGACAAAGGAGGTGGATTGAGTTGCTTAAGGATTATGATTGCATGATAGAGTACCATCCAGGTAAGGCTAATGTTGCAGCTGATGCATTAAGCAGGAAATCCAATAGTAGTGTAGCAAAAATTTAAGCATTGAGGTTACCAAATCTAGTTCAGTTGAAAGCATTGAATGTTGAGCTAAGTTTGGGATAAAATGAAGCATTATTAGCTACATTTAAACTTAGACTAGTATTACATAATAGGATCAGAAAAGCTCAAAGTAAGAACCTATATTGTGAAAATTATAGAGAAGTTAACATATAATATGAGTTTTGAGTATGAGTTGAGAAATAGTACATTGTGGTTGAATCAGAGATTATGTACCAGATGTTAATGGTCTGAAAAAGAAACTTTTGAGGAAGCATATATAACAACCTGTACTATGCATCTTGGTACTACCAAGGTGTATAATGCTCTAAACCAACATTTTTAGTGGCCAAAGATGAAGAAACAAGTGGCTGAGTATATTACCAGGTGTTTGACATGCTAACAAGTTAAGTCAGAGCATTAGGCACCAGTTGGGAAACTGTAGTCATTACCTATTCTAGAGTGGAAATGGGACAGGATTACAATGGATTTTATTATGTATTTTTTGAGAACTTCGAGGCAACATGATGCTATATGGGTCATTATTGACAGATTGACAAAATCAGCTCATTTCTTACCTATTAGAGAGAATAACATACTAGATCAGTTAGCACGGAGATATGTAAATAAGATAGTGAGGTTACATGGGGTCCAGTGTCTATTGTATCAGATCAAGATCCCATATTTACTTCTTGATTTTGGGGTAGGCTACAGATAGCATTGGGTAAAAAGTTAAATTTTATTATAACGTTTCATCCTCAGAAAAACAGACAGAGTGAGAGGACTATTCAGACTATTGAGGACAAGCTTAGAGTGTGCATTTTGGAGTTTCAAGAAGCATGGGATAAGTATATAGCTCTCGTTGAATTTGCATACAATAATCATTATCATAGTAGTATTAGTATGGCTCCATATGAGGCGTTATATGGTAGAAGGTGTCAAGCACCTTTGTATTGGGATGAAGAAAGCCTAAAGATTATTGAAGGCCTAGAGTTGATTCAAGATACTGTTGATAAGGAAAATTTGATATGCAGTAGGATTAAGGAGGCTCAAGTAAAAGACAAGGTATTTTTTAGAGTGTAGCCCTGGCGAGGAGTGCTAAGGTTTAATAAAAAAGGAAAGTTAAGCCTTATGTATATCAATCCTTATGAGATTATTGAGAAAGTAGGTCCATTGACTTACAAATAAGCATTACCACCAGAAATGGCTCAAATTCATAATGTATTTCATGTTAGTATGCTCAGGAGATATTGGTCAGATCCAACACATATATTACTAGCATAGGAGGTTGAGAATGCAACTAATTTGAGTTATATAGAGTAACCAATTAAAATAGTGGATATCAAACTAAGCAATTAAGGAACTGAGTAATTCCTTTAGTTAAAGTCCTTTGGAGAAATCATTCGAGAGAGGAAGCTATGTCAGAGACTAAGGAGAACATGAGAAAAATTACCCTCATCTATTTGATCAATTAGGTAAGAATTTTGAGGACAAAATTTCTTAAGGAGGGGAGAATTGTAATAGTCGGTCTCTAAAACTATTAAGGGCTAGAGTATTAGAATACTGAGTCACGTGAGTTACATCATTATAGAAATAATTTGGTGCATTTAGGCGATGATTTTATAATTTCATTCATATGCATAATATTAACATGCACACATAAATTATGATTTAGAAAAAAGCGGAGATTTTATGTGCACTCAATTGGCATGTTCCTGGTTATAGAAGTTTCAAAATTATTGTGGCACGATTATGCATTTCTAATGTATTGTATTTTGGTTTACCAATAAAATGAATTGGTGGATTATAATTAGTAATTTGGAGTTAATTGTCACGATTGGAAGATTGATGAATTAATATGTACATTTAGCCTAGGAAAAATTTCAAGTGGCAAGACAAGTTGACATGTAGAAATTTTGGATGACTAAGCCTATCAAATGAGTGACAAATTGCTTGGAGAATTAAGTGACAAATGGCTTAGGAATTAAGTGAAAATTGGCAGCCAAATAAAAAGGACATGTAGCTTGCTTAAATACATGACAAGTGTTTTTTTTTTAAAAAGGAGGAGAAATACTCATCTTACACCGAATGACTTATATCATTTCATGGTTATTTCCTTTTGTTAATTTCTGTCGTATGCTCTCCCTCTCCTCCCTTCCATTGCCGAAACCCACACATAACTCACATCTTTGAGTTTTTGCCTTAGTTCTGTACATCACCACCCCAAAACCATATAAAATCCTTTATAAAGATAGCTATACAGGCAGAAAATTATGATATATACTGCTGTATTTTCTCCTAGTCATGGCCGAACCCATCACTCCCCCTCAATGTTCTTAAATTGTTCTTGCATGTAACGCTAAGCAAGCTTGACATTTAAAGTGGCATATAAGCTAATCAAGTAAGAGAAATACTAACCTATTACGGTATATGTTAGCTGAATTTTATTATGGTTGATTAGGGATGGATTGAATGTGATGTTGGTGTTAAAGATGTGCTGGAAAATGAAGAATGAATGATTACTTTTTTGTTTTGTTTTTGCATGTACGAAAACAATAATTTATGGGCTATTGTATGGATGATTTAAGTTAGGATTTGAAGTATAATTGATGAGTAATTCATGCTAAAGATAGGTGTTATTAAGGTGTTTTCGAATCTAGAAAATTAGAGCTATAGGTGTGTTTGTAAAAAAAATGACTGTTAATTACATAAGTGAGCAGAATTTTGTAAGCCTTAGTTTAACCAATATGGAAGTTATATTAACTTGAAATGAAGTAACTTTAAAGGAAATGAAATTTGGAAAATTTCAGGTGTTAGTAATACCTCTAAGCTTGTAAATTCTTGAATTACTGAAGGTAGAGTTACACACATTAGTGATGTTGATGACAAATTTTGGAATTTTAATTTGAGCCTTATGTACATATCGAACCAGCTGACAAAATTCACTCTAAACTGGTATATTTTGACTTGATTAAGTCTAGGAATGAGCCTAGATTGTTTCTTAATTAATTAGTTAAGAACTTGATAAGTTTATGTAGCTAATCGATGTTATAACTTAAAGAATAGATTGTTTCGATGTGGATGTATTCAAAGCTGGAAATTATGATTTGTTAAAGGAATAAATGTGTTCTTTTAATGAAAACATGATCTTAAGGACATGAGTAATGTATATAAGTTATAGATGAATGAGCATAGAAGAACATGGGTTAATTATGAATGAGAATTGGGTAAATGAATGACTATATATTGCTGGAAATAGTTTGGTGAATGTGTAGATCTAACTTGTTGAAATTTCATATTTACAGTAACAATTATGTGTGTGTTATAAGAGGCTTTTTGATCATTAAAATGTACAAGGATAAGTGTAATGTGTGGTTGATGAATTTGGAGTAAATCAAGCTAACTTAAAGGTATAAACCTAATTGCAAAATGGTAGTATACAAGCTATAATGTTTGAATGGTCTTAGTGTGTAAAAGCACAAATTGAATAGTCAAGATCTATGCATAAGAATTCATACTAAAGTTAATTGAGCATGCATTGAAACATGAAACATATACATATGAATGATTGTATATTTATATGATTAAATAATTTAGTGATTTGTGAACTATGTGTGCATGTATTGCATGACGATAGATGCAGAAGGTGATCGTCAACTTCCAAACATTACCAAAACATCGAGGCAATAGTATTTTTGGAGTGTACTGTGAGTCAACTTAGATGTGTAAACTCACTTGTATGTGTTTTTGCATGAACTGTATGTTTAATATGAAATGTGTGTATAATTGATTGATAAATGTCAGACTTAGGTCCAAGGAGTCAGTTTTATAGTATAAGCACACCAAAATGAAAGGTAATAAAAGCATAGATATGAAATGATACATCTCATCATATTGAAATGCATGATTAGATAAAAGAGTTGTGACCAAAGTGACCGATGTGCAAAAAAGTGCTTGAAATTAGAATTATGAAAAAGAGCCTCGGGCTTCGATAATATAGATTCGGTATCCATAACAAGTACGGGCTGGCCATAAACTCGATACCCACAATAGGTAGGGGACAATAAATTGCGATGATAAGCACTTGGTCAAAACAAAAAAAATGAGAATAAAAACACATGTGCATTTGCATATGCATCCCTACATGCATCATATGATTGAATTCAAATGATTTCTTGAATTGCTTTAAAATACAGCTGAAGTCAATGGAGAATGTGATGTAATATGCAATATTGGCTTATATGATATACTTGTTGAAGTATGATAAATTATGATATAACTTGTCTTTTTGATTTGACTTGTGTGGGTGCATCAATGATGGTTCACTCACAGAGTTCGCAAACTCATCAAAATTGCAACGTTGTTGCGTTTCAGGTTTAAGGGAGTTCTAGCTACTAAAGCGATCTGGTAGAAGCTTAGTAATTACATTTTGGGGACAGAAATGGTTCAAAGATTTGATCAACTGAATCTATGGAGTCTAGTTAGAGTCTTTTGCATTAGCATCCTATATCATGTTACACATTTTTGAACTAAGATTATGTTAGGGTTTTGTAAATATAATGCCCTGGAAAGCAAGTGTATTTACATATAACTTAATTTTCTTCCAGTTATAATATTATAATGAAACTATTTATTGTTAATGAAACAAAAGAGTGTAGTTTTATTTATATGAGCATAGTATAACTAGTCATAAGGTAGCAAGGTTCTTAAGTCAGTAATATACATATACATGGAGATATATGGGAAACATGTATATTATTAGAATCTAAATTACTTGATTCACAGTCAAATAATCAAGTTGGTCGCTTGATTATAGTTTAGACTGTAGTGTTGCGATTTACCTCTATGTAAGTAAAGGAGTTCACTTCAAGGGAATGATGAGTTTCAAATCATTATAGTAGTTAACTATCGGTAATGGCACTATTAAATGAATCTGGAATCGAGAATGTTTTTAAAGAATAAAGTAGGTCGTTACTTTAATCTTAAAATATACACCTTAACATTCGTTTATTATGAACCATAATCTTGATGAGTGGTAAACTCATGTGTTTTTTGTTATAATTCTTCATATGATCGGAATGGATTTTTATAGCGTATCAATTCAGTGTCCGCATGTTGGAATTATTAATTGAAACATGCATCAGGGAACATTCACTCAAATAAAGAGTTTATAGTGATATCCTCACTTCTAAATGTTTTACAGAGATTGGTAATTAAACTGGCACCAGTAGTTTGATGGACTAGCTACCCATCTAGTCTTAACACCAAGATTAGATCTTGTGTGTTAATCACCATGTATAGTGAAACAGGAGATCTAGAAGGAAAAACCAACATGAGGGCAAAACAGTAATTTTACCCTTTATTGTGGGGATGACTATAATATGGTTCATAATAGAGTTTGCGATTAGATATTGAATTAATAATTTTTGAAACACAATTTCTCATAATTTTAAGTAATTTAATAGTTCATCCAATTGTCTTTAGTGGAATGACATTTGGTTAATAAGTCAGAATTGATTCTAATGAGATTAAATTAATTCCGGGCTTATTGGAGCTTGAATTATTTAAGTCTAATTAGATTCCTCACTTGACTTTTAGGAAGGTTATCAAGGAAAGAAGAAAAATAGATGGAGGTTATCGGAAAGAGAACGAGACAGTTTGGAGAGAATTGGACAAATTGGATTCAAGTAAATAAGATCAGAACAATTTAATTAAGAGTTAATTAAATTGGGTCCTAAGCCTATAATTAAATGTTGGGCTTACACTAATTAATTGTTAATTATAAGCCTAAGGGAACATTTAATATTAGGCTAGATTTTGGTTTGATTAATTAGATTAATTAAATTGAAACAATATTAAAGAATAAGGCAATGCTCCATTCGGTCATGCTCTTCATCAATTATTAAAATGAGTTTAATGGTGGTTTTTTAAAGAAGAAAATGTGCAGCTCTCTTTTGACATTCATGAACATGCTTTAATGCATGATAATGTCCAAGTTTTGGCTTTGGAAGGTCTCATCGCAATTAGCTTTAATCAAATGCATGTGCGTTGGTCTCTCCACTCATTTTTGCTAACCGATTATGAAACTCTCATTAAAATGTTTAATGGTTGTTTTTAAATGAAAGTGAGATGTCCATTAATGTGTTTGGTAGCTATCTTCACCCTCTTCTAAACGTCTAATTGTTGAACTTTGGAGAGAGACAATTCATTTAGCTTTAATGCAAAATGAACGTATATGTTTTTTTTAGGCTCTTCACTCTCTAGACACAACCGTCCAAGGTGTTGGACTTGTAAAGAGAAATTTTTGGTTTTAGCTTTGATGCCATTAACGTGTGAAAAAGTTGGCCTCTCTCTATTCTCTTAAAAACTAGCCGAACATAACAAAATAGAAGGTCTCTTTTTGTTTTAAAAAAATAACTGACTATAGCAATAGAGAATGTCTCAATTTTGTTGTTCTTTTTGAACTAACCGAATATAGAAAAAAGTTTGTTATCCAATTTTTCTTCTCCTTTCCCACCAAAGGATCTTGATAACTAAGTTTTTCAAGGAGAACGAGTGGTAGATTAATTGGTTGAGGACACAACAGCGAGGATTCGAAGCTGTAGCAAGGAGTCTGTAAAATTTTTGATCTTGTTCTTATTTTATTTATTTTCCTTATACCGTATTATGTATGGATTAAAGCATGTTGATTTGCTATTATGCTTTCGCTATATTTTGATTTCGGAAAAAGTTTTTGAAATCTACCGTTTAGCCAAACCAATTATGTTTTTATTTTCGATCCAACAACTGGTATCAGAGCTAGTTTTATTATGCATGATTTGATTCCTATATGTTGCATGGATTGGTAATTAAATTAAATTATGTATGATGTAATTTTTTTTATTTGATAAAAATATATGATGTATATGTTTTGGTTTGCTCTTTTGGTTGTCCATAGAAAATTGATTTACCTTGTAATTTTTCTTCGATTGGTTTGTAACAAGGAGGTTTGCCTATCATCGCCATGTTTCCTCCTTGTCTTAATTTTTCTGTTTTCATTTTTGTACTAAAAAAAATTCTGTAATATTGAAGACGGAGCAACCATGGATTGAAGAAAAGTAGGTAAATATTTTCGGGTTTTATTTTGTGTTAATGAATGTTTTTATTTTGATTAAATTATGTTAATTATACATTTTTTCAAGTGCTGGAATTTTTGTTTTACTATTTACAAATTAGTTTTTAAAAAAATGTCATCAACTCGTTTTTACCGAATGGGCCAAGTCGCGCAAGCGAAGAGTTCGAAGCAAAAGATCTAAGTCTAAGAACAAGTTATTAACATAGCAAAATTAGTTTTGCTATGTTGGACTAGTTTTTATTTTAGCTTTGATGCTATTAGCATGTGACGAAGTTGGTCTCTCTCCATTCTCTTAAAAACTGGTCCAATATAGCAAAAGAGAAGGTCTCTTTTTGTTTTAAAAAAATAGTCAGCTATAGTAATATAGAATGTCTTAATTTTGTTGTTGTTTTGAACTAACCGAATATGGAAAAAAGTTCGCTATCCAATTTTTCTTCTCCTTTCCCACCAAAGGATCTTGATAACCAAGTTGTCGAAGGAGAACAAGTAGTAGATCAGATTGGTTGAGGACATAACAGCGAGGAGTTAAAGCTATAGCAAGGAGTCAGTAAAAATTTCGATCTTGTTCTTATTTTATTTATTTTCCTTATACCGTATTATGTATGGATTAAAGCATGTTGATTTGGTGTTACGCTTTCACTATATTTTGATTTTGGAAAAAG
>JANQBM010000009.1:10151098-10165252 GCA_025594535.1 Erythroxylum domingense | reverse complement strand
TGTGTAAATTGGAAATGGGCCCAAGTGGCTAATAAAAGTGTTGTGATTTTTCAGTGTGTTGTAATGTGTTCTGCTTTTAGTTTAAATAGATAAAGTGTTTCAAAAAGTGGACACACACAAGTGATAAGTGTAAAGTGTTTCAAAAAAAAAAAGTATACTAAGTTTTGTTAAGTGATGTGACACGCCACCCTCGCGGGGCACGGATTCGGATATCACCATCGATATCGGGTTCGGGTTCGGCTGGAGTGGGGTGTTACATTTATGTAATGCAAGGGTTTTATATGATGTGGATTGAATATAATTGTTTATGAATTGGAAATTTGTGTGATTATATGTAATGTGTAAATACATAATGCATTTAATTATAAATTATTGCAAATGTTTATGCTTATAAGGTATTTTAAATTTGTTTAGATGTTCATATATATGTTCAATTTGAGAAAAATGAAATAAACACGTGTTATGTACTACATCTTTTGCATGTGATTCTGAAACCTGCAATAGTTTGTTTTAAAACTACCAAGTCCTAGTTGTGGGTAAATATGCATACCTAGAAGGGTTTATAGTTGCTCTTGTGACACTTTGGTGTCTCCTGATATTAACATTTTGGTGTCTCCTGTAACCGAGACATAATTCTCTCCCGTTCTGTGATACCAATTATGGTATCTGGTATCTCCTGTTCTGGTCCCGTTAGCCACTTCTGTAAAAAGGATTAGCAGGCTAATATGTTTTGTATTCTGATACATTTTTAGTTTTGATATAAACAAGTTCTAACCTGAAATAAGATAAACTTTGATCTGATACAAGATGAATTCTAATATGATACAGGTTCTGACGTGTTTTGGCACAATTATGTTACGTTTAAGACTGGTGTGTTTTGTTATGAAGCAGTGACATTCTATTGTGAGATTTGTACATCTTGTTCTAAATGATGAATTATATTCTATTTTGAGACACACAATGTTTGGCTTACTCCATAATATGACCAATTAAAGATTGTTAGTGATATGATATATTCTATACATGTAAATGCTAGATGATTGCTAGAGACAGTCACTAGTTTATATCTTATTTAGTTATTCCTCACTAAGCTATATGCTTAGCACAGTGGTTTGCCTCCGCGTAGGTTCTGATAAGAAATCTTGGGACTGGGACAAAGACAATCTTAGTGGCTAAGAAGATTGTGTTTTGTTCTGGAAATGTTCAGTTTGTTTTTGAATTTGTTTTTTAATGTAATAAGACATGTTATATTCTATGTTTTGTTTAATGGTTTGTAATAACCTTAAAACAATTTGGATTTGGATTTAAGGCTTGTATGTAATAAGTACCATGTGTATGTTATGTTTTGAATATGACCCAACCATTGATGAATGAAATGTATGTTCATTGAGTTTCTAGAAATGTTTTAATATGTTTTGGATTATTTGGTGACGTTTTGTGTAGCATCGACGTATCCTCCTAGGAGGTATGCGGGTGTTACATTATTTGGTATCAGAGAATAGTTTAGGCAATTTTGGTTTAACTAGTTCTTAACTGTTGCTTATACGTAGATATACAAGTTACGGTTGGCATAATGTGGTTTGTTCCATGTTTTGGCTATATAATTAAATATGGAAAGATCTCATGAGTCCTTTGGGTAGTAGTATGTTGGTTAATCAAGAAATGAGTATGTTGAGGATCTAATTGGATTGCCTTTGTTATGAATTTGATTTGATTCTGGGTATGGATTGGTTATTTAAGAATCAGGTAGTAGTTGATTCTAGTGCTAAGATAGTTATGCTTAGGATGCTTGATCAGCCTAAAATAGTGATACATGGCATCCGCATTGGTTCTCTATTTAATGTGGTGGTATCTGTAATACAAGCTTGAAAGTTCCTTAGGAAGGGATGTGAAGCTTATCTAGCTTTTGTGTTTGATTTTAAGGAGGGTGGTAAATTGCAAGATATTCTAGTGATGAATGAATTTCTGATTATATTTCTAGAAGAGTTACCCAGACTCACTCCTGAAAGGAAAGTAAAGTTGTCTATTGAAGTTATACCTCACATTTCTCCTATATCCAGAGCTCCATACAAGATGGCTCCCACTTAATTGAAGGAGTTCAAAATGCAGTTGCAAGAACTACTAGATAAGGGGTTCATTTGACCCAATATCTCACCTTGGGGAGCATCGGTTCTGTTTGTTAAGAAGAAAGATGGTACTCTCTAGATGTGCATTGATTATAGGTAACTGAACAAAGTCATTGTGAAAAATAAGTATTTGTTACTAAGAATAAAAGATCTATTTGATTAATTGAACTGTGCATAAGTATTTTACAATATAGATCTGCGATCAAGATATTATCAACTTTGGGTAAAGGATGTGGATGTTCCAAAGACTGCATCTAGGACCTGTTATGGACATTATGAATTATTGGTGATGTCATTTGGGCTAACTAATGCTCTAGCTACAATAATGGATCTCACGAATAGAGTATATAGGCCCTATTTAGACCAGTTTATAGTAGTGTCTATAGATGATATCTTGGTCTATTCCAAAAATAAACATAATCATGTTGGGCATTTACGGGTTGTGTTACAAACCCTACAGGACAAGCAGTTGTATGCCAAGCTTAGTAAGTGTGATTTTTGGCTTTAGGAGGTATCTTTTCTAGGATATATTGTTTCTTCTCAAGGGTTTAGAGTTAATCCTTGTAAGATTGAAGCGATTGTTAACTAGAAGTCACCATAGAGTCTGACAGAAGTGAGAAGTTTTCTAGGTTTGGTAGTTACTATCGCTGGTTTGTGAAGGGATTCTCAGTGATAGCATCACCTTTGACTAAACTACTACAAAAAGGAGTGAAGTATGAATGGTCTGATAAATGTCAAGTTATTTTGTTCAACTGAAAAGAATACTTACTGTAGCTCCTATATTGACTCAACCCACTTTTGGTAAGGAATATCTTATGTTTAGTGATGTATCTAGAAATGGTTTGGGCTATGTTTTGATGCAGGATGGTAAAGTAGTTGCATATGACTCTAGGCAAATGAAGCCTCAAGAACAAAACTACCCTATATATGATCTTGAACTTAAAACGGTAGTGTTTGCTTTAAAAATATGGCGGCACTACTTGTATAGTGAAAGGTATAGGATTTTCACTAATTATAAGGGTTTGAAGTATCTGCTTACTAGAAGGAACTTAATCTGAGACAACAGTGTTGGTTGGAATTGTTTAAAGAAAATGACTAAATTCTGTATTACCATTCAGGTAAGATTAATGTCGTGGCTGACCTTGTTAGTGTAGTAGGGTGAATGGGGACTTGTATTTGATGGAGCTTTAATAGCTCAGTTGAAAGTTAGGCCTACCTTAAGGCAAGAAATTTTTTATGCTCAGAAAGTTAATGATAAGTTGCAACAACTTAGTTTGGCGACTCGAAAAGGCAAACAACCAGACTTTTCTATAAAAGGAGATGATGATTTGTATTATAAAGATCAATTGTGCATACCATCAAATGATGAATTGAAGACAAAGTTAATGTTTGAGGCAAGATTTAGTGCAAATAAGATGTATCAAGATTTGAAGCAGTATTACTGGTGGTCAGGTATGAAATATGATGTAGTGAATTATGCATCTAAATGTTTGACATAATAGCAGGTTAAGGCTGAGCATCAAGTCCAGCCGGTTTATTACATCTTATTTCAATTCCTCAATGGAAATAGGATAACATTACTATGGATTTTGTCACTGGACTTCCTCTCACTCAAAGGAAGTAATTGATAAGTTCACCAAGTCTGCTCACTTTCTGCCTATTCGTCTTGATTAATCATTGGATAAGCTTGTCGACCTATATGTGAATGAGATAGTTAGGTTGCATAGGGGTGACACTATCTATTATTACTGATTGTGACCCTTTATTTACTTTTAGATTCTGGAAAATTATATAAAAGGTTTTGGGTACTCAAATCAAGTTCAGTATCGCTGTCCATCCCCAGGCAAATGGATAGTCTGAATGGGTTATCCAGATATTAGAAGATATGCTTCTGGTTTTTGTGTTAGAATTTTCAGGGAGTTGGGATAATTATCTTGCTCTAATGGAGTTTGTTTACAACAACAGTTATCAGACTAGCATTAGCATGGTGCCATATGAAGCTCTCTATGGTAAGAAATATAGAACTCCAGAATGTTGGACTGAATTATGTGAAAACAAGATGATCGGGCCTGATATTGTGAAAGATACTGAAAAGAAAGTTCAATTTATATAACAAAAATTGAAAGCTGCCAATGATAAACAAAAGTCCTATGTCGATTTAAAAAAGAAAAGTTATTGAATAACAGGAAAGTGATAACATATTCCTGAAAGTATTGCTATGGAAACATATACTTCAGTTTGGAAAGAAAGGTAAGCTCAACCTATGTTATATTCGTCCTTATGAAATTCTTAAGAGAGTCGAACCAGTAGCTTATCAAATAACTCTTCCTGGAGAGTTGGCAAGTTATATAATTCATTTCATGTTTCGATGTTGATAAGATATCGGTTTGATGATACACATAAGATTCCAATGTAAAAAATTCAAGTACAACTGGATTTGACTTATGAAGAAGGGCCTATTTCTATTTTATCTAGAGGAGGCCGACAACTCAGGAACAAGCAAATACCATTGGTTAAAGTACTCTAGCAATACCATTGACTCGAGGAAGCAATATGGGAACCATAAGAGGCTATAAGGGCTCAGTATCCTCAACTATTTTGATCAAGTATGAATTTCGAGGACAAAATTCTTTTAAGGGGGAGAGAATTGCAAGGCCCCAAATATACCCTAGTTGGAATGTTACATGTTCATGAAAGTATATGTATGATAGGTGTTAAAAATTATGATATGATTGAGAATTGCATATGACTTGAAATTTGATTTAAATGATCATAATTAGTGAATTGGAATTAATTAACATCATTAGAGAATTAAGGTATTAAAATGTACATTTGGACTAGGAAAATGGTCAAGTGGCAAGATAAGTTGATGCATAAAAATTTGAGTGATTAAGCTTATTAGTTATTAACATTTGGCATAGCTAATGCATTGACATTTGGCAACATTGGTTGAGTGACAAGTGGCCTGATTAAATTATGGCATTTAATAGCCATACATAAGGACATAAAGATGCTTTCATTGAAGTACTAGTAGTACACTTTCATGTGTGAAATGTGTCCTTTCAAAATAAGGACACCTTGCATCACAAGGTTTAGGCAAGTGTAGATTCATTCCAACTCATTTGGTGTTTCTGCAGCCTTCTCTCTATCCTTTGCTCCTCTCAACCAAAATCTCTCACTCCCTTTCAACTTCTAAAATTTTTCTTGATTTTGGATTATCGTCACTTGGAAACTTTGTAAGTTACTGCATCAAGAAGTAGGTCTTACTATTTTCGGTGCTATTTTTTTTTTAGTGTTGAAATTTGCACCTTGATCTTACATATGTGTTGAATGCTTGGAAAGGCTAGATTAGATGGTTCTTTGGAATAGTTCTTTGAAGTTAATAAGGTAAGGGAATACTAAACTTGATTTCATGTTATATTATAAAAAGTTTGATACTTTAATTCATTAGAATATGTTTAAGATGATGCGAATTGAATGTTGGAAAAAATTTCTGGTTTGGTTTTGATCTATGAAAGATATTAATTTGTAAGTTACTTAATGAATAACTTTTGAATTAGTTCTAAACAAGAAATTGATGTGTAATTGAGGCATGAATAAGATGGAATTTTTAGTATCCCGTTTTCCCATACTAAGGGTTAGAACCCTAGATTCTATATATGAGAAAGATCAATGAGAAAATAGGAAATGCATTTCAATTACATGCATATCACTTACATAAGCATACACAAACATGATTATTGATATTTGCACCCATTACAATGACTGTTCATGCACTCATTTGACATTTTCTGGGATATAATGACAATGACTGTTCATGCACTCATTTAAACTACGAAAATGCCAAGTGGCAGGACAAATTGATTAATGGTAATAGAAATAAATGACATACAGAAATAGAAATTACTGATAAATGGCATTAGGATTTAATGACAAGTGTTATTGAAAATTGGGAGACAATTGGATTAGAAATTAGGTGACAAAAGGACTAGTTATTAAAAAGGTCCAAGTGGAACCATGGGGAGGTGACAAGTGGCAATTAACAAGTGTCACTACCACTCACCACTCATCCCTCACGACTCTCTCATGTGAAAGACTAAATTTTTATTGTCTTTTATTCTTATCTCTCGATACATGCTTCTTTTCTTCATCTCCTTCACTTCTTCTTCTTCATCTCATGACACTCTCTTATCCAAAGCATCACAAGTTGAAACTTGTTCTCATCCATTTATTACTACTTCCATTTTCGTTGTTTACAACATTTTACCACTAGAAAACCTAACCTACTCCACTCTCCATGATGATGATCGTGTGAAATGAGGAGTTAGGGTTTATGTGATTTTTAAATAATCTTGGAGCCAAATCAAGTAAATTATACATTAATCTCTATGGGTTACTGTAAATGAGATAAATATGGTGATTATTTAGAGATTGAATGCTTATGAAAAAGGTGTTAAATACATGTTGAACATGAAAGAAGAAATGGGGATATTCATGGGTTGCTTAAATAAAAGTATTTATGATGATCATTAGGGATAGATTGAAATTGTAAATGGAGTTGATTTTTATGCTATATCATGGATGAATAAATTAATATATTCATGTCTTGTTTTTGTGTTATGATGAGTAATAATTTATAAATTTAGATGTTTTTGAGGTAGAATGATCGTTATAATGGTATTTAGATGAGTGCAGTAAATTGATGGATGAATACACATGTTTATGTTCTATTTTGAGAGTACGAAACCCATAACTGATGAGTTGTTATATAGATGTTATGAGTTGTGAATTAAGGGTATAATGAAAGTGAATCTTATGTTAACCAAGATGTTGAGTTATGTTCTTAAAATGAGGAGTACTAGGATGATAGTTTTGAGGTAAAGTGAAGGTAATAATAGAGTTGAATGTATGTTGAGACATTAATGGATGACTGGACATGTTTGATGTCCTATTTTGTGGATATGATTAATAGTCTTATATGAATTGTTTTGCAAATGTTTCGAATTGTAAATTGAGGTAAAAATGGTGAGACTATTAAGTTTAAATGATGTACTATGGAGATGGTTTATTGATGTATTATGAATGAGATGTCTTGAATATAGTATGGAAAGGTAAAGAACGTAGGAAAAGTTTAGAGTACATATATGATAAGATTTAAGTAAATGATGATGAATCAAATTAGTAGAGTTTTGAGAGTTTCAATGCAATCAATATGGTTGTTGAATTAACATATAATGAAGTTGTATAACTACATATGAATTCTATAAAATATGAAGTGTAAATTATGCTGTTATCTATATAGAATTCATGACCAGCTCCAGGAGCTTCTATCACTATTGTGGGAAGGACCACCACGATCATAGGAAGGAAAAAGGAAGGAATTTTTCCAAGTGATGTTTGAGACAATTAATGCTAAGATATTTTCTTATGATATACCGTGGCCAATTCCACAAGCTTCTATCACGATCATAGGAAGGACCACTATGATCATGGGCAGAAGAAAGGACGGAATATTTTTCTAAGTGATGTTCGAGACAATTAATGCTATGATATTTTCTTATGATGTATTTAGGCTTCAATAAGGCCCTGAATGAACCTAGTTTAATGATGGATTAGGTGATTAAAGTGAGTAAGGTGTATTAGGTATAAATGAATGATTGAATGATGATGTTAAATGATTATAAGAAGTGATTTAAAAAAATATACCCGAAATAGTCAAATTGAATATGCATTGTACATAACATATATACATATGTGTACGATTGAGTATTAATATGATTTTGCAAATTAACAATGTGCAAATGTGTGTATATTGCATGATATAGAAGCTCAAATCAAATGATCATATCCAAACATTACTAGGATATCGAGGCAATAGTTAATTGGAACGTACTGTGAGTAACCTAAATATTCTTACTAAGATTGTTTATCTTTACTTAAATTTCGATTATTAAATTATTATTGATGTGAATGTGCTAATTTTGAACATAAATAGTCCGAGGCATTGATAAATGTGAACTGTATTGGAAGTGCTCATTAAATGTGAACTTGAGGAAATATGTATTCTCAATAAATATATTGAATGCCAAACTTATGTCCAATGAAAAAGTGAATGTGTAGTAAATGAAATTGATTTACTATATATATGTGAATTCATGCATCTCATTACATTGACATACATGATCAGATAAAGACAGTTGTGAATGGAGTAGGTAGTGAAAAAGAGCTTAAAGCTCATAATGTGTATAAGAGCCATAATCTCACTATATAAAATGAGCCCGGTATCTCCAATGGATATGAGACCATATCAATGACCCCAGTATCCACAATGAATATAGGACAGTTAAAAAGGTATTCTGTCACAACAATTAACAATGAAATTTTAGTCTCATGAGTAATTGCATATATAATTTGGCAATGTGTATTATATGATTTATTGACGTTAATTGTCTGAACTATTCTGAACTGAAATGTGAAAGAATGTGCAAAATTTGATTATGTGGATTGTCTATAAATTGAAATGTGATATGTCCTATGATTGATATAAGTGAGCACATCAATGATGGCTTGCTCACTGAGTTCACAAAACTCATCAAAATTGCAACACGATTTTTCAAGTGCGAGAGAGGAGACTGAGCTTATAAGACGTTCTAGAAGAATTCTAGTTCATGCTTTTAGACATCAAGAAATGGCTCAAAGGTCGGTCAACTAAAATTATGAAGCTTAGATAGAATCTTTTGTATAGTTCTCATATCATATAGAACATGTAGTGAGAATAGTAAAATCTTTTGTATTTTTCACACTGTATATTTATGGAAGATGTATGAAGGGCTACAGTGTATTATATTTTATAAATGAAGTAAGGAAATTTATCTTTAAATATTGTGTTATTTTGTATGATGCCATATAAGGAACGTGACTACTCTGGTGCACTGTTTTCGCCGAGTATATGCCCGAATGTCCTTACAATGTACGGGTATGTGCTAGGTGGAAATGGGGTGTTACAAATTTTGTCATCAGAGTATGGTTTGGCATCCATAGGGACAAATATAAGTATATAGACATGATATATAGTGAGAAACTTAGATAGTAATCAAGGTTATTGTCTATTATAGGTCATCCGTCATAGGTGATCAAGTTGGACAATCAACTGACCTAAAGTTTGTAAGAGCCAATAGAGAATCTTCTATACCTCGACCTCAGAGAATGCCCCCGAGAATTCCATAAAGAAAGGAAAGGAGGTACAATAAACTAAGAAAGTAGGGGGTTGTAGACTTCTATAGAAGTACAGACCCTACAGAGGACGAAGGATGGTTATAGAGAACAGAGAGAGTATTTGATAAGATGGATTGCGAGTTTGTTGAGAAGTTTGACTATGCAATCTCATTACTACAAGGTCTAGCATACTAGTGGCAGAAGACTGTTCTAGGCAGTACCACCAGACCTTGTGGTTTAAAGTGGGAAGACTTTCTAAAAGTCTTTAAGGAGAATTAAATGCCGAAGATCTACCTGGACAGAAAGATGAAAAAGTTCTTAGATCTGAAATGAGGGAGATTTACAGTAGCTGAATATGAGATAAAGTTTAATGAATTGATTGGGTATGCTATTGCCTTGATTCCTACTGAGGAAGACAAGTGTAGGACATTTAAAGAGGTATTGAATATGGATATTAGGATGAGGTTAACTATAACCAATTTGAGTTATTTCACTGAGTTGAGAGTAGCCTCGATCCGAACAGAACAACCATTAAAACATGGTCATACAAAATATAGACAAGAGTTTAGGATGAAGAGACCTAGTGAATCTCAGGTTGGCTCTAGTAGAAGATTTAAGAAGCACCAGAATAGATCTTTTCGACCACCGACTAGATCGAGATAGTTAAAGTTCAGATAAAGGGGCAGTTTTGTGTAATCTGGCAGTGGTAGAGATCCGATGTCCGAGCAGTCCCAACAGCTATCTAATTACGAACATTATGGGAAGGAACACAGTCGAGAATGCTAGAAGTTGAAAGGAGCTTATCTTCAATATGGCTCCTACGAACATCAGATCAGAGACTATCTCACAGTTTATAGAGCACAGTCTAGAATGAGAGGAGCCGAGTTAGTGGATCTGGATAAAGAGGCCGTGGTAGAGGTACAGTGAGTTCAGGGAGTCCTACTTTTAGAACTGAGGTGTGAAGTAACTAATCGCAGTCTCAGGCTAGAGTCTATGTGATGACCAGATAGAAAGCTCAGAACTTCCCAAATGTTGTTGCAGGTGTGTTACATATCCTTAAATTTGAAGCTTTTGCATTGCTAGATCTTGGATATATGCATTCTTTTATCACACTGCATTTAGCATCTAGACTGCATTGTGATAAGAAATTTTTGAATTGCGGTTTAGAGGTAAGTGTACCGATTATAAGAGTTATTGGATAAAGGTTTCATCAAATCCAATGTATCACCATGGGGAGCCCCAGTGTTGTTTGTGAAGAAAATAGATGGGACTCTGAGACTGTGTATCGACTATAGACAGCTGAATTAGGTAACAATGAAGAATAAGTACTCGTTGGCGAGGATTGATGATTTATTTGATCAGTTATAGGGAGCTTGGGTGTTCACTAAGTTAGACTTAAGATCTGGGTACTATGAGTTGAAAATAAAAGAGACTGATGTACTGAAAAGTGCATTCAGGACTAGATATGAGCATTTTAAGTTTTTAGTAATGCCGATTGGGTTGACTAATGCTCCAACTACTTTTATGGCTTTGATGAATAAGCTATTCCAACCTTATTTAGATTAATTCGTGATTGTGTTTATTGATGATATTTTGGTGTATTCGAAGAGTAGAGAGGAGCATGCTAAACATGTGCGGTTAGTCCTATAGATTATGAGAGAGAAATAGTTGTATTTTAATTTTGTCCAGATCAAGTAGCATTCTTGGGTCACATAGTGTCTAGACAAGGAATACAAGTTAATCCAAAGAAAGTAGAAGCTGTAATGAAGTAGGAAGTTTCAAGGAATGTGTCGGAGATTTAGAGTTTCCTTGGATTAGCTGGATGTTACTGAAGGTTTGTCGAGGGGTTTTCACTGATCTTAGCCTCTTTAACAAAACTTTTAAGGAATAATGTTCCTTTCCGGTGAAATGATGAATGTCAAAGAAGTTTTGAGGAGCTAAAACATCTTTTAACTATGGCATTGATGTTGACTATTCCATCTGGAGTTGGAGGATATATGGTGTATAGTGATGCTTCTCACTAAAGTTTAGGATGTGTTCTATTGCAACATGGTAGAGTAATAGCTTATACATCAAGATAGTTAAGGTCTCACAAGATTAATTATCCAGTATACGATTTAAAGCTTGCTGCAGTGGTTTTTACTTTAAAGAAATGAAGACACTATATGTATAAAGAGACATTTTAGATATATAATGATTATAAGAGTTTGAGGTATCTATTGATTCAGAAGGAGTTAAATATGAGATAGAGGAGATGGATAGAATTACTAAAAGACTATGATTATACAATTGAGTATCAACCGAAAAAAGCTAATGTGGTGGCAGTTGCATTGAGTAGAAAATCAGATAGCAGTGTGACTCAAGTACAGCTATCAAGGTTACCGAGCCTAGTACAACTGAGAGCATTAAATATTGAGTTAAAACTAGAGCAGAATGAGACATTAATAGCTACATTGGAGCTGAGACCGATGTTGTAAAACAAAATTAGAAAAGTTCAAAGTAAAGATCCTGAAATTGTAAAGCTTATTGAGAACTTGAAACTGAATCTGGATTCTGAATTTGAATTGAGAAATGAGACACTATAGATGAGGCAGAGATTATGTGTACCTAATGTGAATAATTTGAGGAAGGAGATTTTGGAGGAAGCTCATATAGCAGTCTACGGTATGCATCCTGATAACACCAAGATATATAAAACACTAAAGTAACATTTCTAGTGGTCAGGAATTAAGAAGCAAGTGGCTGACTGTGTGGCTAAGTGTTTAACTTGTCAGTAGATTAAGGTTGAGCATTAGGCTCCTGTTGTTAAGTTATAGTCACTACCTATATTGAAGTGGAAATGGGAGAAAATTTTGATGGATTTCAATATGGGATTACTAAGAACTTCGAGGCAACATGATGCTATATGGGTTATAGTGGATTGATTAACAAAGTCGGCCAACTTTATACTAGTGAAAGAGACCAATACCCTGGATCAGTTAGCCCAGAGGTACGTGAACGAAGTAATGAGGTTCCATAGGGTTCTAGTGTCCATTATATCGAACCAAGACCTTAGGTTTATTTTAAGATTTTGGAGAAGCTTACAATTAGCTCTGTAAACTTCAGTACTGCATTTCATTCTCAAACAGAAGGACATAGTGAGAGGACAATTAAGACTGTTGAGGATATGCTTAGAGCATGTGTATTAGAGTTTTAAGGAACATGGGATTAGCATATAAGTCTTATTGAGTTTGCATATAATAACCATTATCACCGTATTATCAGAATGGCTCCGTATGAGGCGTTATATGGTAGAACCTGTCACTCACGTTTATATTGGGATAAAGAGGTCTAAGGATTGTTGAAGGCTCGAAACTGATACAAGATACTGTAGATAAAGTGAAAATAATCCGTAATCAAATTAAAGCAGTTCAAGATAGACAAAAGAGTTATGTGGATCAACACCTGAGGGATATGGAGTATCAAGTAGGAGATAAAGTGTTCCTGAGAGTATCACTTTGACGAGGAGTGCTGAGGTTCGGTAAAAAGGGTAAGCTAAGCCCTAGATATATTAGTCTTTATGAGGTTATTGAGAGGATTGGACCAGTAGCATACAAGTTAGGTTTACCAATTGAGATGTCTCAGATACACAACGTATTCCATGTGAATATGCTCAAAAGATATCAGCTTGATCCGACACATGAGATTAAAATTGTGAATAATCTTAGTTATATTGAGGAACCAGTCAAGATAGTGGGATATCAAATGAAGCAATTGAGAAACCAAGTAATTCCATTGGTTAAAGTCCTTTGGAAAAATCACTCCAGTGAAGAAGCTATGTAGGAAACGAAGGAGCATATGAGGAAACAATACCCTATCTTTTTGAACAATTAGGCAAGAATTTTGAGGAAAAAATTTTTTATAGGCAGAGAATTGTAGTATCCTGCTTTCCTAGAGAATTGTAGTATCCCGATTTTCTATACTAAGGGTTACAACGCTATATTTCTATATACGAGAAATATCATTGAGAAAATAGGAAATGCATTACAATTACATGCATATCACTAGCATAAGCATACACACATATGATTATTGATGTTTGCACACATTACAATGACTGTTTAAGCACTCATTTGACATATTCCAGGATATAAATGATTACGATGAGAATATGACGTGAATAATGAGTTTTAAGTCTTAAATTTTGAATTGGTGAGTATAAATATTGATTTATAATTTTTAGTGAAATTTGAGAAATTTATGAGATTTAGGGTATTTATGGACTAGGAAAAATGCCAAGTGGCAGGACAAATTGATTAATGATTGTAGAAATAAATGACATATGGAAATAGAAATTATTGATAAATGGCATTAGGATTTAATGACAATTGTTATAGAAAAATGGGAGACAATTGGATTGAAAATTGGGTAACAAATGGACTAGTTATTGAAAAAGGGCAAGTGGAACCATTAGGGGGTGACAAGTGGCAAGTGACAAGTGTTATTACCACTCACCACTTATCCCTCATGACTTTGTCATGTGAAAGGCTAAATTTTTATTATCTTTCAATCTTATCTTTCGATACATGTTTCTTTTCTTCATCTCCTTCATTTCTTCTTCTGCATCTCACCACACTTTCTTCTCCAAAGCATCACAAATTGAACCTTGTTCTCATCCATTTCTTACTACTTCCATTTTTGTTGTTTTCATCATTTTACCACTAAAAAAGCTAACCTACTCTACTTTTTTTTATGAAGATCGTGTGACATGAGGAGTTAGGGTTTATGTGATTTTTGAAGAATCTTGGAGCTTAATCAAGTAAGTTATACATTA
>JANQBM010000009.1:10092327-10107490 GCA_025594535.1 Erythroxylum domingense | reverse complement strand
TGATATTTGGTAATGTATAGGAAGTATTCTATTTGCATTTGTAATCTAAATGATATCTGTTTGCATTTGAATTCTGAATGATTTATGAATACTCAACGAAAGTTGAATGCCGAACTGAGGTTCGATGAATATAACATTCTGTTTACGCATAAGTAATTGTTGCTTATAACATAATCTGTGATTTGATGCATTAAATTAAATGCATAATCAAATAAAGGCGTTGTGACTAGAGTAGCTAGTCTAAAAGAGCTTTAAGCTCAGAATTCTGCACATAGAGCTTTGCTCCTTGATTTTTGTATCTGAATGAACCTTATACGGGACAGTATCTTTATCTATATCTATATCTAAAAGACACTCGATCACAACAAATAATAACAAGAGTGGAGTCTCATAAGCATCTGCATTTGTACATTGATGATTATAAATTATATGTTCATTAATCCATTTCTGAAATTAAGATGATAATATGATATGCTATACTTGTGTAATTGTTGATAAAGTGACTGATTAGAATGTACATGTTTTGAAAGGGTATGTGAAGTGTGTGACATTTTTTCTATGTTATTGGGATAAGAAATGTTATGAATTTGGTTATATGTAACATGAGTGAGCTCATCAATAATGGTTCACTCACTAAGTTCGCAAAACTCATCAAAAATTGTAACGTGACTTTTTAGGTACGAGAGAGGAGACATAGTTTTCTAAGTCAGACTAGTATTGTTGATTTTGGACTAAAAAATAGATCAAAGGTTGATCAGCTGACAACTGAGGAGTTATAGATTGTGCATATGTACTTCTTATTCCTTGCAAATCTTTGTATAAAGAGAAGTAAACTTTTAGATACTTTGATGATGTAAATATTTGTTTAAAAGAAAGCACAACTACAATGTAAATCATGTTTGCAATGAAATGAAGAGTAGTAGTTGTTTTTAAGTATTATGTTATTCTTTATGATGCCATATAAGAGAACATGACTGCTCTAACATGCCATTATCATAGGATATGTATTTGAATGTCCTCTGAATGTTCTAGTGTATACTCTATGATAATGAGGTGTTACAAAATGATCAAGATAACGTTACAAAAAAGAATTATAATGATTTACTTGAATTTAATGTGTTTAATTCATTTGAATTTATAGTTCTTCACTTGAATTGCATATGTGCTCTGCTTTGTCATTTTTTTTCATCTTTTGGTTGCTCAATTGTTTCCATTGGGTCTTTTGTTTCGGTTACTTTTCTATTGGACTTGATATTTCATATATTAACTTACTAACATTACTAAAGATAAAAATATTAGTAGTAACATATTTTATTATCATTAAAATTGTAAGTTAGGACTTCATTTGTACCAATAAAAATAAAAAGACAACCTATGACCTACTTTTGTGTCGTTATAGTAAATTCTTGATTAGAATTGTTAGTTTCGAAACATTTAATAAGGAAGTGGTTTGTGTATTCTTTACAGTTTTTATGATGATTAATTGTTTCGCAAGAGTTCACTCAACTATATGGCGATGTTAAACCAACAACACTAACATTACATATACTAAAGGCATCCCACATCTCTTTAGATTAGTATTCCTAGATTCTTAGGTGTCCGGCATATATGCCTTGGATAGACTATTTCATTGGATGGTGATAACTTCCCAATGCTTCGTAAGCCTAGTCTTCAAGCAAATTTATCTTAAGATTACTTTATTCAATCACACAACTAATTAACAGAAAAATTAATAATATGATAAAAGAATCAAAGTGCAAATACATAATAAGCATTAAAGGTAATAAATATTATACAACTAAGTTGTAATCTTGTTCTTGATTTAGGTTTTTTTTTCTGAACTCTTTCAAGAGTTCAACCGTTTCTCGTACTATTGAAACTTGTAAACGTTAATGTTCTCTTCTCAAACAGAATTACAGCTTTGAAACTCAACGTCTAACTTAAACTCGTTTGTGAAAGTCTTCATCTTGATATGCACACTTGTAAGAATGTTAATCATTTATATTTTGCAATCATTAAATTATGAAAAGGATTAAAATTATAAGTAATTATAAAAAGATATGTCCCTCATATTTTATTCCTGAAAGACTAAAAACATGTCTTACCCGAAATGATTTTGCCAAATCGATAAAGCCTTTACCTTTAATGCTAGCTCAAGGGCACACCACGAATTAAGCCTCGGGCTCAAATTGTCGAGACCTCACGAACTCGGTATCAAGGTCCTGCTGACAAGGAATAATTCTTACGTATCCGTCGCTTATACGCGACCTTTGGCAATAGATTATGGATGCTACAAATACAAATTGGAAATAGCAAATAGTAGGTAATCATCACAGATCATATGTACTGATCCCTGGATCAAAGACACGAGGGACAACATTTTTCACGCTTTGATATCGTACGATCTAAGTTTACGCCTAGAACCCAAAGATATTCATCATTATAAACTTTAGCTATGTGGTCATTCATATCTCCTTATTGCCTTCTCCTCTAGCTTGAGGTTGAGGCAGCAAGCAGCATTACTGGTACTTGATTTTTCCTTTTTTAAATTTGTTAACTAATTTACTTTTCAGTAGTCATGATCCTAATCAACTTCTAAATTCATTTATTTAGGATATTAAGTTTCTTTATTTTGGTAAGATTAAATATAATATGCATTTTAAAAATCCTACTTTTATCATTTACATTCATAACAACAAACGCTAATTGACACTAGGCTAGCATGCAGACAATCATAAAGTTTTTGAAAAGGATATTCTTACCTAGAACTAAAATGTAGTGCTCATTATTAAATAATGGAAATTCATGGTGCAAACATATTACCTGTATTTGAAAACTTATAAATATAAACTTGAGCTCCAAAAGAAATAAATTAAAAAAGAACCAATAATAAATGTTGTCTTAGCGCTCGACTCTAGTAGCCTATGTAAAGTGGCATTCAGTTTCAGACTTTAGAGTAAGAAATGGAATCAATGAAATCATCCTGCTGAATCCCTGATCACGACTCATGAGCTTAGCTGTGGTCTAGTTTCCAGGTTATCTGCGTAGATGATCACCTAATCGAAATAAAGCATAACCTGGGCATTAAAACCGGTACCTTTTTTGGAAGAGAAAACCTGTACTACTGTACCTGCAAGTAATGTAGCTCCTAGTGAGCTTCCTCTCAGCCCCATCACTCAGGTATGACTAAGACCTTTTGACTTTTGAGGGCACCCGTTGCAGTGCAGTTCCTACTGGCAACTGCAACTAGCAACTAGCTACTAGCTACTGGCTAGATTGCACTCATATACCACGGCGAAAATTTCTTTTTTGTTTTCTCACTAATTTTACGATAAAAACAAGACCCATCAAAATCCTATCTATTCCAAACCTCAAAATTATTATAAACAGAGTTACAGAAAAGAAAGCTCGTCTAAAGGCTCGTGTACTTGTAGGAAAGCACCTGAAAACACCTTGGCAAAACGTAAAGACCATCAGTTCAATCCCTACCTTCCGCCGTCTTTGCAGGGCGGGAACATTTCTTCAACCCCACCTCATTAATAAATACATCCACCGTCGCGTTTGTATGTCCATGTATGTATTTAGGCACATGTATATGTACTGTTCTTTATGGACATACATCGTAATACATATTTTGTTTTCCATCCGAGTGAAATATTTTATATTCTTGTAGATTCCCAAAACCCTCTTCTGGGACCCTAACTTTGCGTCTTTATCTACGCCTTTTTGTCCTTGGTTCTTTGCTGCCCATATCCCGTTCTTTCTTCTTTTATTTCTTTGACAGCTTCACTTCTTTTATATATCTGTATTATTTGTTTAATGTCTTCTTCCTCCTCTTCTTCTTCTAGCAATAGCGGCGGTGATGGCCGTGAAACCTTCAGCAGCACTGAATATAGTGGTAGAAGAGCTGGTGACTATGAAGCTGGACCATCTAGGACTCGACCACGTGCAGCCATTAACGAGGCGTGGCCTGAGCTTTTTGTGGAATCTCTGGCTGCTCAAGTAGCCATTCAAGCTGCCAGGATCGCCGGTCGCCTCGCTGCTGCTCAAGCACTTGTGAATCTATTTCAGGTACGTAGTTGCTCTTTGATAATGCAAGCCAGAAGCCATGACACGGTTGGTAGTGAGAAAATGAGTTCATATCACCCGAAGTCATTTAGATTCTGTTTGTTGATGGGGGTCCGACGATACTTGTGTGTAAAATTGTTAGGCAGAGAAATAGGGAACCAAACAGAAATACAGACGTATCTATCAGCATCCAGTAGATAACGATTCCGAGGGTGGACAAGTCTAGTCAAAGTATTGTTTTGAACCTTACAGGTAGGATTCTAATGATTTTAATAACATGAAATATAAATAGTATGGTAATTTAGAGCTCTTGTTTGATTTTTAAAATTGGTTGCAAGGGAAACTGGTCAAGCGTAACGACGCTGGTGTTTATAAACAATTGCATTCGCATCCGAGGATAAAAAAAAATCGCCTTTTCTTTTGATCGGTCCCGTTCTAACCCCTTTTACGTCACTGTCGAATGGCGTACTTTGGTTTTTGTCAATTTGTTCATCCCTTCACTTTTTCATCACTATAGTAAAAATGTCAAGTTTCTGGACCCTCTTGAGCTAGCCTAAAATGGTCTTTTTCAGGTTTCGAATTCTGGCTTTCCATACTTGGTAAGATCCTGTCCAAGCTTTAGACAAATCCCCTCCCACCTTCTTTTTCTTTGACTGAACTTTCTCATCAGACCGTCCTGGACCAAATCTACGTATTGGAGACAACTATTTCCTTTTTAACTAAAAAATGCATGTAGATAGAGACATCACTTTTAACTTAGCTGCGGTTGGTGGGAGCTGTAAGGCATGATTTAAGGAGAAAGGTTCAGATCCTTATCACTTATCTTCGCGGCCTGACCATTTCTATATATATAGCTGAGAACAACATTATTTTTTTGAGTTCTTGGTCTGTTATTTCCTTCACACTTTTGTACACGACCAGTCTCACGGCATCTTGATCTTAATTATATGGGTAGAGCAGCATATCTAACCACAGTTAAATTAGACTTTACTTTATCAAGTCAATGCAAATGTTTTGATAGCAAGTTAAGGAGCAAAAGTGTAATGAGAAATGTTGTCGGATAAAACAATAAACTCGGAGATAATAATTATATTTGTAGATATAAAAGTGCATGTAGATTTGAATGTTAACGTTCTAGTGGGCATTAATTGCTAAGGTAGCAATTGAATGTTCTATCAGTCAAAGCCAGTATTATGTACAAATGCCAAAAACGCACATGGGTATCTCCTACTAGTCACTTGAGAGGTAAGGATTTCTCGTATCCTTCAGAAGGCCCCCTGCACAGTCAGTCACCTGTTTTCATCTTTGTTTTGATTTGGTCACTCTTATTTATCTTAGACATTTTATTTGACAGGATAAAAGTTAATTATTCTTATTTGAAATATCTCCAATATTATATGTTTTATGCTGTATGGAAGTTTTCTAACATCTCTTTTTTCACTTGGAAACGTATATTCGTTTGTGATTTGCCAAACAAATTTTCTGTTTGCAGGTTTTTAACTATTGTAAATATTTGTTACTTTTAACCATAAAAAAAAAAGAGAGGATAAGTTACGTATAACTAGTAGCTAGAGAAAAAGGCAAGTCTTCTCTTTTTCTTGGAAATGAAAGAGAAAATATGGGAAATCACGCTTATTGAAGCATTAGACTGCTTTGTCATATGAACCAAAAATTGTGTATGGAGCAGAGCTATGTTTTGTCTTTTTCCTCAAGCGCAGTTCGTTTTCGAAACCCTATCTGTGACCAAGACTGTGACTGTGACTGTGACTGAGGCTCTGAGTCTCAGCTCTCACCCTGAATCATGCTTTGTACTAAAGGCTGGTGACTGAAGTGACGTTGCCCAAGCTAGAGAACATGCGGAAAGAATCCAATAGAATTACTATTTTTTATCAATGGGTCGACAATTGGTTGACGGTCTCCCTGTTAATGAGCAGGATTGTAGGCTGAGCTACAAGTCCATTCTACACTCCATTTTATTTTTTTCTATATACAGACACTGACATATGGGAAGCAATAACGCATGCTATGCATCTTCCGCTCACTGCTTTTTTTAAGGATAATAAAATATCTTCGAGATCTCGTCTTCCCTCAACACCTGACCCTACCTTGCAACCGTTTTGTGCTCCATCGCTCGTCTCTCTTTTCAGGGAAATTGTTTTATAATAAGCATGCCCATGTTTTTCTCCCCTCAATCTCGCTAAATATATGTCTAATATTCTTCTCTTCAGGTATGTTCCACGTGGCGCGCCGTCTCACGCTCAGATCTTCTCTGGCAACGTCTCACCCACCTTATCTGGCGTCGAACCCATCTCCTCCATGACACGTGGCGCGATGAGTACATCTTCCGCCATCGGACTGCCCGGAACTTCCGAACTCGTAGATCGACCCATTTCATCCTCCAGTTTGATCCCTCTGGCTCCAACGACCCGGACGCCCTAATCTGCCGCTGCCTCACTCTCTCAGACCACTATCTAGCCTGTGGGTTCGCCGATGGCGCCGTACGGCTCTTCCATCTTAACACGCGTCAACACGCGCGAACTCTCCATCCGCAACACCGCGATCAATTAGGCCGTTTTTCACGTGCTGTTTCAGGCATTGTCATCACAGATATGACGTTGGTGTTCGCAAGCCTAGACGGAGACATCCACGTGGCAGCCTTGGACGGCAACGCTCAGCCAAGGAGGGTCTACTTCGGAAACGTGGTCAACGACGGCGTGTTGGTTGACTTCACAGGATGTGGGCGGTGGTGGGTGGGACTATACGCCGGGGTACCTGGCCGAGCTTTTCACATATGGGACGGAAACACCGAAGACTTGACGTTTATTGGAGGAGCGTTGACTGACCCAGAAGCAGTGATGGGATGGCACTTACTAACGGAGTTGACCGAATCTGTTGGACGAGTTAGAGTGACGAATCAGGAATCGGCGGTGGCGTGTACAAGTTCAAGGAACATAGTATTTGATCTGAGGAACCAGGGGGTGATATTAGATGAAGAAGAATTTAGGAGACCGGCAATAGTGAGCTCGTTTGATGTGTGGAATGAGGCGTACGTAATTGTGAATAACAGAGCCGTGGCTAGCGTGCGCAGGGTAGGGACACGGGAGGAAGTGTGTAGGTTTAACGTGAGGGCGTTGAACGTGAGGGCACATAGAGTCATGGGGTGCATAAATGGAGGGTATTCCCTAATGTGCGCCGGGGGTGTTATAATGGTATGGGAGATAGAGGAGAGAGGGGAGCATTTGTATACTTTCCAGGAGAGAGTGGGTGATGTCAACGCACTTGTGGCCGACGATAGACACGTGGCAGTGTCTTCTGGTGACACGATACACCTGTGGGATTTTGGGGTGGAGTAGTGAGAGAGAGTAGCGGTGTGATGTTATATATAGCATGTAGGAGTTGGGAGAAATTAAGGATGAATGATTTTTTTGAAGCTACTAACCATTTGATACCAGCACGTCTTTAGATTTCACGGAAAGGGATGGGAGGCGAAGTTTAATGAAATGAGGAGATGGGGAGGAGGCGAAGAGAGAGGTAGACTTTCATCAGATATGGTCATTCTTATTATTTGTACAGTTCCAGACTAGTTTCTTCATTACAAAGGTGAAGAGGATTTAGGGGGCATATAAGAAGTATTTATTCTTTCTATTTGTTTAGAAGAATAGCATTTCTGACAGACCATGTTATCACCAAAAGTTGACTTCAATGCATGCTAAAAATCAGGGTTATGTTTTTTATTTGTTTGATCTTTCAGTTCCAGGAGGTTTAAGAACAAGGCTCAAACGAAAGTTGAAGAAATTTTAGCAGACATTAATCAAAATCTACTTAGGCCTACAATTCTTGTCCCCAAATATGCTCATCACTTTGCCCTGTATAAAGAGACTAGAATGTCGATTAATTTGATGCCTTCTCTAAACAATGTAGTCCCAATTCTCCGCCTATTAAAATCTTGGCCTCACATCTAAAGCAGCCAAAAAACCTTCAACTAGGTAAATGATAAATGATCGAAACAAATTCAGTTTAATTAGGTCTATTGAAATTTGATTTTAAATATTTAGGTATAACTAGATTTATATTTAAATTTGGCATTTAGATTAATTCAAATTAAAATTTATATTATATCTGGTTAAATTTAACTTAAAATGTTGAATAGTTATTTGAGAGCTAGGAAAGCTGGTTTGGCCGGTTATTAAAAGACCGCAGGAGATTCGAAACAAAGTGCAAACACAATTCAATTAATATTGGCTATGTCAAATTTTGGATTGATAACCTAAAACCCAAACGACCTCAAAGCCCACACCAATTATGCTTGGAAGAGCTTGGAAAATGTAGTTTCTGCAATTTACTTTCAGTAAAGTTGAGGTGAGCCGAATCCCTCTAGTTATTGCCCATGATCAGATATACATTACTCGTAGAATTGCAGAAACGTGACGATCTTAGCTTTTAAAAAGGTTGCATAAAGGACTCGCTACCGAATCTCATGTTCGAGCAAGACCCTTCTTCAGCAGCATATCGTACACCCTGTCCACTTTGCTCGGTTCCACCCTAAAAAGGCGATGAGCATCAGACTTCTTTGTAACGCTGCCCTTCATGACCTCTACTGACATAATCTCAAGCATGTTGAGATAATGTGAAGGAAGTATTCTTATCTCTATGCATAATTGTTTCTCCTGCACAAAAATCAAGGACTTTCCAGTTTAGGTCGTTACTCCTATAAGCATTGAGAAAAAGATAAAAGATCCGATGAACTGACAAACATTAAGAGAATAGAAGTTGGAAAAAAAACTGAAAGAGCATCTTACAGATTCAGAGAGCAAGTCCGCCCCTGGAAATCCACTGATATCCCAAATCTCTATGGGGTTAAAGAGAGCTTGATTTGCAGAAGTTGAAGATGACTCATGGCCCAAAGAATTTAAATCAGTTGGCCACCTGACAATTCCATGAGGACTGCAATCAGCTTCCCCCTTCAGGAGAATTGGTCTCTGCAGGACTTTACCACCAGGAGGGCTTTCTTCGGTTTCCTTCTTCCTCTTCTGCTCAATAAACTTATTTGCTTCTGCAGCTGTTTGACACCCAGCAGCTCTAGCGTCCTGTAAGATTACTTTTGTTAAATTTCAATGAACTCAATCCAGAAAAGTGATGAGCAACCACCAAACATAACAACCTTTTTCAACAGCAAACTAAATCAAAGGTGGAAAGTTCAATTTGTTAAGCAGTCTAAAAGTGACATTTGCCAATCCAGGCTATTAAGGGAGGAGGAAAAAGATTTTAGAAAAACTAAAACGTTATTCTTGCTGTGTGGTCACAATTTCCCAAGTTCTAAGGTTATGTATTAAAAACAGATGCTTAGGATCAAGCATGTGTCAAACCTGAAGATCTTTAATCCTTTTGGCAATGCGAAGTTCCTCAATAACAATCTTCATTAACTCTTCATGATCTTCTTTAGAGTGAAACCTCATAAAGACCTTGTAACGCTGATATATTTCCTTCTCCTCAGTTGAAAGATCCTTCTCAAATGGATCAGAGTAAAGTAAATTCCTTTCCAATATGAAATCTTTTCTGCGCTTCCTCTCATCTAACCTGTCAACAAGTTATCATTGATTAGGGACATAGTTGTCCAAAAATCAGCTCTTGACATTAAGTTGTAAATATAACTAAATAAGCTGTCCTAAAATCACATCTAGTACTTCCTTTCAGACTTTCAACCTAAAATGGTTAACGGCTGAGTTAATTATAACGAAATAAACTATGTCCTAAAATCGCATCTAGTGGTTCCTTTTAGACTTTCAAGCTAAAACAGTTAACAGCTGAGTTTACACAGAAGAACATAACAGAGAACTGACGGCATCATAACATCGATCAGTGGATCTACTTTCAAGAAAAACTCACTGAACAAGAGCAACTAGCTCTGGCTTAGTGTCTTGGTTGAAATAGGGATATTTCCTATAGCGCAAGTAGCAACTGTTCAAGACTAGGTTGTACTTTTTCTGGATCAGAATAACTCATTATCATTGTGAGAAGAAGCTAAGCATATTGAAACATCAAATACATGTTTGTTCATCTGATTTCAAGTGTACCTCTTTGAGTAAATACGTAGAACTCGTAGTTTTAGTTCACGCTCTGCATCACTGTCAGAATCCTTGAACTCCATATCAGCAAGTAGCTGTTCAGCATCATTGTCATATTCAACCTCAAATTCTTGTCTCTTGAAATTAAAGCCGTTTAACTCTGTCATGGAAGGTCCTTCTCCAGAAATTCTAGGTTTTTTCTCTCCAGTGCTCCTGTCTGCCTGGCCTTCTGTTTACATTAGATAAAACTTAGAGTAAGCATTCCTTGATAAAAATACAGATGAAGCCGCGAATCAACAAATGCATCTGTGTCAAAAAATAATCAGGTTTATGTCCCAATGCAACCTTTATAAAATAAAATAAATATAACTACCGCATAACTACTAGTTTTGGAAACAAGATTTAACACTATTTATAAATCTCATCTATAAATTAATATTTTATGCATCGCTCCTACATTGAAATATTCTGGAAATTTACACATAGATGAAACTATACCCTCCACTTTGACAGCATCATTAGCTTGGGCTAAGTTGGTGGTCACCTTAACTGGACCTGCGAGTGTGACACTGCTGCTTAATCGAGTAACTGAGCCAACTTCTGATATCAACAAAGAAAATTGCAATAAAGCTTGCAGTGACCCCCTAGTTCTGCTGTACAGAAAAATGTCAACAATAATTATATGCCAGGATTGTCCATTTTGCTTCACCTATGTTTGAGATAGATGAAGATTCTTGAGCCGATTCCTCTTTTCTTGGAACTTCATTTCTGGTAAAGAATGTCCACAAGGATCAGAAGTCAGGACTAATCTTTGATAGAACATTAAAAGGAGACCATGATGAATAGTCGTACTTGACCCTTGATGCAAAGGTAGATTCTTCTTTTAGCATAAGCTCTCTGGATGCAGGGACCTCTAGGGTTGAATGCAAGTCTCAATCAGTATTCTTTATCACATGAACATTAAATAGATTACTTAATGACCAGTCAAATTACAAGAACATGACAAATGGGTCCCAAAATAAAAGCAGACCACCCTATGCTTTATGTGATTTTTTATAGTTTAAGATGTAAAACAGAGGCAGCAGGGAACAAAAATTTTTGTGTTTTACTTCAAAGTAGAATGAGAAGTTGTAGTGACATGTTATAGTATCCAGATTCATACATACAACCCATAAATTAGCTAAGAGTATTTTGGTATGAAAACACTAAACATCCAATTGGAATACAAATATTGCTAGAAACTGTCTAATTTTGCCTTTCGGATACAGAAGCACCTAGGAAACTATAAAATTGAAATCTAATCTAACCTTTCTTGATTGTGCAATGGCTTTTAGCCATTTCAAGAAGTTCCTCTCTGCTTTTGCCCTTTACACGAGACATATCCTTGAAGAATAAAATCAATAGAAATATTAAAAGAATCACCATTATATGATGCTTGGTTTGATGCCAAGACGCCAGACATCAGTTAGCTAAACAGAAAACCCATGGAGTACAAAGAGAGATTAATATTGCAATTGAAACTATCATCCTTATTACACCATTCAACTTACCGGGAGAGGAAAGAATGGGGAATTCATATACAAAGCACTATAGTGATCAATACATTGTGATTTCTTCTTTGTTCCAACATGCTCTGCAACTTCAGTCCAATTTCCAAATCCATACATTTCTATGCCCTACAATCAGATTCAACAATATTCAGATAAACTAGGAAACTATGCAGCAATGGCACCAGAAATGAGCAAACACCAAGAAATATTAAAATGATATCTGAGATCATGAATACCTCTAGAAGTAATATCTCTTCATCTGCATTCCATTCTGGACAAATGAGGGGAAATGACAAATTATCCTGTTGAAACAATGATGAAATTCACAGACATAGTAAGGCAATCCCACTTGCTTATCCAAAAATTTAATTAGATTGCTGAGGAAACTGAGAAAATGGGAAATGAGGAAACAGGTTGAATTGACCAAAAATATATGATAATAACCAGGTTATATTATGCAGGAATTCAAATGCATTACTAGAGGCATCAAAGATAGTATAACACTCTGGAGTGCGATTGTCCCTACTTTGAACATGTATAACATAATCCATCTTGTAGACAATGATACCACTCTTAGATACATGGATTTCAACTAAAAAGTCCTATTGATTATAAATTCAAGATGCTCCTAACACAGTAACGGGGCAAGAGCTAGAAAGGATAACTTTTATAACAAGGTTACTAACCATGACTCTGTACGGATGATTGCATTTGTGAGGAGTTAGTTCAGCTCCGATAGAGAAGCACTCCACACAAAGGTCAAAATCAGGACACAGCGCACATTTAATCCGAACCATTCCAGAGATATCTTTATGGCAATAATTGCAGTGATATAATGCCCCTTTCCCTTCGCTCGAATCTTGACACACTGCATTAGAGGAGATACAGAGTAAACTGCGTGCACTCATATGCCTGAAAATCTCTATCTACACAGGATTATGTCGTGCATACCGGCATTAGGTGCAGTATCTGTGTTGTCAAGATTTGTTGCCGTTCTTTTTCTCTTCGATCTACTGAAGCAGAAAGCATCACATAGAGTCAATTGAAGACAGCACAAATTGTGGTAAAAAAAAGCTGTACGTACGTGAGATTAGGATCGTCATCGGTAGAGCGAGATACTGCTCGAGAACGACCCATGACAGTTTGATCTAGGTGATAAAATCAGAAGACGAACCAGAACCCTCGAAGAACTTTTTATTACTGGGATTGAAATTAGTAGTCGAGGCACGATTCAGGTTCGGACGTTTGTTTTTACGAAGTATTTTATTAATTTGTTAAAATGGCATACGGTAAGCGTAAGTGTCTAAAATCCATGTATTTTTTTTTTACAATTCAATGCGATCTAGGTGAGATTCTAATATTAATAACTCCGATATTATATTACTCTTACAAATTTAATCTCAAATTGGCAGAATACTTATCCTTTAGGTGACACCAAACCCTGTCACACTTACAGCCTGTTTGGTTCTCTAGTTAGAATATATAAGAATAAAATGATTATTTTTCTGAATAGAATAGAATTGATATTACTTTGTTTGGTTTATTACTAAAGAATTTTTATATCAATGTTTAGTTTGAAAACGTAAATTTGAAATAACTAATAAAAAGATCAAAATATTCATTATATTAGAATACATTACTACTGCTTCCTGCGGAATATTGATAAATGGGAGCCATACAAAGATATTTAAAGGCAAAGGCAAAAAAAGACTTAGGCAAGGAAATCCTCTACCTTCTTATCTATTCCTAATTTGCATGGAGGCTCTTACTCAAATGCTAAGCATAACACTTCAAAGGACCTCAGATTTAGATACCATTTCAAATGTAAGAAGCTTTCTCTAACAAACTTATGTTTTGCAGATGATGTTATTCTTCTAAGCAAGGCTAATGTTCACTCAATCTCTCTTCTGATGAGTATTCTCAATTCTTTTAAGGAGATGGCGGGTCTAAGTATCAATCTCCATAAAAGTTATTTCGTGCTCTCCAAAACTGTTTCTCACCTTTCTAATGCCTTGTCTTTAGCTACGGGTATGGAAATCAAAGATCCCCCTCTTTTATATTTGAGCATTCCTATCTCATCCAGGAGGCTAAGGTTTTGTGAATATCTCCCATTAATAGAAAAAATCCAGAAAAGATTGGAATCATGAACTATTAGAGCCCTATCTTATGGAGGGAAACTTCAGCTTTTGAAGTCGGTAATTATGTCAATGCAAATTTACTGGTGTTCCTACCTATTTCTCTCCAAAGGGCTTATTAAAACAATTGAAAAACTGATGAATCAATTTCTATAGGGAAAAGGAAACGGTAAGAAAAGAATAGCAAAAGTTAGTTGGAAGATTATCTGTCAATCGAGAGAGGAAGGAGAATTAGGACTTGAGTCAATCAGCAAGAAAAACATATTACTTATGACCAAGAGGATTTGGAGAATCCTATGTGAAAAACAATCAATGTGGATCAAATAGATTCACATATATATATATTAAAAGATAAGAGTCTTTGGGCTCTAAGAACCAAAGAAAGTTACTCTTGGTTCTTAAACCAAATTCTTAGAATGAGGGAAGAAGTTTAGTAGTACATAACTTGTCAAATAGGGGTAGGGGAAAGAATTTTCTTATGGTATGACAACTGGACAGGGCAAGGAGCTTTAATTCATAATCAGTTGGCAAGAACTCTATTGGAGTGGTTCCTTAAGAAAACTAAGCTCCATGAAATAATTAGAAACGAAATTTGGATGTTATCATCTAATGAGGTTGGACTCTTGCCCATTTCGCAATTTAGAAGCCTCAAAGAGAGAGATATTTTTTTATGGAATGGAATTCCAATTTCGGAAATAACTATAAGGGAAGCTAAACAGTTGAGGGATGGGACAACTAATAGAGTAGGATAGTATCCCTGATTTGGAATAAGGTTCTTAGACCTAATGCTAGTTTTCTTCTCTAGCTAGCTATGTGATAAATGTGAATTACATCATGTTTTAGGGCTTAGTTTGATATGTATTTAAGTTTTAATTTAATCATTTAGTATATGTTTAGGTTTGTTTAGGTTAGAATTGTATTAGTTTTTAATTATTTGTGTTTTAAGTGTTTTAAGGTTTAGTACAAGTCTTTGAGCTTAAATATTATGTTTTTGAGCTATTTTGATGTGGTTGTTAGTATTTCAGGGTCAACATCGAAGAATGAAGAAGTTTTGGAGACATTCTGACCGAAGCAACGGCCCACGATTGTGGCATAATAGGCCACGATGGTGACAGAAGCACCACGATGGTGACAGAAGCACCACGATCGTGACAGAAGACTTAGAAGTAGGCAACGATCGTGGCTTGCAGGTCTACGGTCGTGGCCTGCATCAGGCAGATGCAGAATCACTTCCAAACTTCACATTTTAAGAGATTTTTTGGATGTTTCAGTGTAACCCCCCATTACCCTAGAGTACGTACCGGAACGCCCGTAGGTCATTCCGACACATAACCTAAGATAATGG
>JANQBM010000009.1:10033366-10044345 GCA_025594535.1 Erythroxylum domingense | reverse complement strand
TCACTCTTAATACCTTTTAACATGAAAGGAAAATACATAATATAAAACTTAAAATTTTAAATACTATTACCTTAAATTTGTTAGCATTCTGAATGATTATTTTTTTCCAAACATTCAATCATGATGACTTAACAAAAGAATTTAACTGTAATACCAAACAGATCCTCAAACAAGCAAGTATTGGAGGCTATGTAGTATTTATCCATCAAATTAACCCACCAACAAAAAAAGTTGAACATGAATTTTGAAATATGATATTGAAAACGAAATTCAAAGTTTTGATTTACAAGCCAATATATTACTGTTTTTTAACAGAAAATTTTTTAAACTTAGTTTCACATTGGATGATATCGCTTTGATATGTTAGATCTTACCAAGGTCTTGGCCAGAAATAGAAAGCTTTGGCCTACTAGGCTATGAGTTAAGGGTCTCTATTGAAAGAGGACATTCGCTTTCATGTAGGTTTACCAAAAACTTGTCCTTTGCATTTATTGTGTAGTATGTTACTTCTAGGGTGTATAGCTTAGATTGGCTCCTATGTAATGCAATTAAAGTGTTGACAAGCATGGTCAGAGTTTTCATATAATTTTCGTGATTGGTACGGGTCTCTTTTGGTATGGATTTCACTGAACGTTTATTGCTATTCCTAGACATGTTCTACAGGTACATTATTTTGTGTTATATTTATTGCTCTTGTTCAGGGTTTCTCTTTAGTATTTATTTTCACTGAGTTGTATTTTTATTATTTAGTTGTTTTTATACCTTTTATGTTTATTTGATTTATTGATTTATTTTAACTTATTTCTCTTTATGCACATCCATGTTTATTGTAAGTTCTTCATGACACATTACATGTGAGTCTACCGAAAATAGCCTCTCTACTATGTAGGAATAAAGCTATATACTATCAGATCTCTCCAAATCCTGCACCTTAGCAAGACTTCAATTGAGTGTTGATGATGATGATGATGTTAGTACCAAAAAAAAACTATAGATTAATATGCTAAATAAAAACAAGAATTATATTCTCATAGTTTTTAATAGAACCAAGTGTGAGTGACAAAACAAAGGTTGGCGGTCGCTAATCTATGGTTATATGATATTTAATTCAAGTATGATGTTTTTTAAATTTTAAATGTAAATATATATAAAAATTTCTTAATGTTAAACTTTGTTTGCAAATAATATATAGTTGACCTTAAGATGTAAAGATACATGTGATCTTTTTTTCTTATTTTCATTATTAACGAAAAGTTAAATATTTAGCATCATTCAAAGAGGGCATACCCATTAAAACTAATCCAAACTGACCTAAACTAAGTCCACTGAGTAGATGCGAATTTGTGCGCTACCACAAATCGTGAAAAGCTGAGTTCATTCTCAATCAGCACCAATTGACAGTTGTTCGACCCTACTTAAGAGTAGGAACTTAAGATTAACAGATCAGTTTCAAGTTTAAGGAACTTGAACAAGGTGCACCAGGCATGGGTTTGGAGACAAGGCCGGTGCTTGTAGCCTTAACTTCCACATAATTATGGGGCTGAGATCTTGACCTAAGCTCAGCTCATCCCAAAACAAACCATGCTCAATTCTAAGGTAACAGGGAAAAAAAATTCAATTTCAATCTGAAGTCGCCAATTTTGACACAATCTAAGTTTCATTAGGAATATAAGAAACTAGAGATGACAATTTTGGCCCAACCCTACCCAAAGTTATCAAGTTTCGAGTCAGGCTCAAGCTTGGAAGGTTGGGCCTGAAACAGTTCAGGCAAAACGTCATTTTGGCACTGGAAAGATCGGGCCCGTCACCATCCATAGGAATATAACTCAAGAAAAACTAGGGGATGGGCAAACTTGTAAAGGCAAGGGAATTTCCAACAACAATGCAAACGCTGGCAAATTTTTCTAGCAACATAGACAACCTTAATAAGAACAGGAAATATGAAGGAAAGCATAAAGAATACCTGATTTCGCTGATAAAGCATGTGATTTTTTGAAAAGTACTTGTGTGTATCCCGTGCTTTAGCAAGCATATCTTGATCAATGGGTCCAATAATCCCAATAACTCGAGCTAATAATGTTGCTGGTGAATCATTTTGAAACAGAACCTAAATCAAGTAGTTCCAATAAAGTCAATTTAGAAAGTAACAGGAAGATAAGCCAACTCTAAAATGTTATTTTACATAAATTTCAATAATGTAAAAAGTTTTTAAGTATGAAACAAATCTCCAAATTAATCAGTCCTCAAGGAAAAATACTCAAAATGAAGCACATTTGCATCACACAATTTAATGTAAAGTTTAAATATAACAGCCAATTGCAAATGCATCCTAAGCCCGAGAGACAAAGCTACGTTAGGGATCATGTTCAAGCAAAGTCTTAACACGTTTGAATGTTCACCAAAATGGCTTATCTAGCAGTTATATAGGGAAAACTCTTCTGTTCCTCAATCAAAAAGATCTGAAAGATTTTGGAAATTGAGGATACCATCCCTAAATCAAAAGGAAAGGAAGTGCTCTAATTCATTTTTCAAAAGTTAGAAACGAGACAAATCATGGTTGGACAAGTTTGTGTCAACAGGGGCTTTGAGCAAAGAAGCGTTTGGTAACCTTCAAATTCTTAACAAAGTATTTCCTAAGTACTAGTGAACATTCTTGACGGAGACAGACCTTTTTTGACTCACTAAAGGTGCAAATAGTAGATTGCAACAAGTAGACAATTACGTTTAGCAGGCTTTCTAATACAATGGGGCTCAGGAAACAAGTGCAGAAAGGATTGGAAGAATTTCAGAGAGTTTCTTTAGGGTTGGGAAAAGATTGTTCCTTTTGCTTCATTCTTTGGGAATCCTCACAGAAAATTCAAAATTCAAAATTCAAAATGCCCTTATGTTTAGCTACAGTTACAGATGTCATTCTCCTCAATGCATTAGGCAAAAGAGCAAAGAATGGAAGTAATAACAAGATAGCTATCAAATTATAGGACAAAGAAATTACTGAACCATTGATTTTGTGGAGTCTACAGGGGGAACTTTTAGTAAAATGGAGATTTCGTGTACCAGTCTTTAATATAAAAGAAAAGCAAAGAGGAGAACTGTTCAACCTGCTTTCAAGGAGGAACACTTAAGTTTTGAAAGTAAGATACAAAGATCTAGAGTCTTATCCACCTACAAATACCATGAAAGTCCAAAAACATATTTCTCAAAAATTTTGGTTACCTTCATATCATCTGAATGATCTATTCCCAAAAAATCCTTTAAGGAACTCAAGGACTCCATAACAACAAGGTTTATCATCTCCATGACCATTAATCCTTGTTAGCTTGTTAAGTATGTCAGCAACATCCTTCTGCCATGGTAGCTTGGAATATTTTATTAAACTATCCAATAGCAATTTGTAGCACCACCATACACTAAGTAATGTTCACTTGTAAATGACAGATGAAGAAAAGAATTATTAAAAGGCCCCTGTTGACAATGGATGCGTGAACGACATACTATTGGGCCAATATTTCTTTCTTTATTGAGTTATTGCCCCTTATCTAACAGTTGAGGTGAGGGTGTTGGGAGAAAGGAGCAGGCGGGACAACTTACACACAATTGTCTAAATGACATGAACAAATAAAACTTACATTGCCAGTGCAAAGTTCAGCCAGGATGCAGCCAAGTGACCATATATCTATCTTCTTATCATATGGAAGCCCCAGAATGACTTCTGGTGCTCGGTAGGATCTTGATTGCACATATGCGCAAAGGTGGTCTGTTTCGAAACAGCTACTCCCAAGATCAATGACTTTTACCTCACATCTACTATAACTTTTCACCAATATATTCTCAGGTTTCAAATCACAGTGTATAAGGCCAAGACTATGTAAAAATTGCAGAGCCTCCAAACACTGAATCGTAATTGACTGCATGAAGGAAACAAATGAAGGTCATTCATGTTTGGTAAACAGAATAACAACAGAAACATGGACCCACAAACCTGCAATCTTGGCATTGTAAAATAAACTTCCCCTCCTGATTCCCTATTGAACTTATGGAACTCGTATAAGTTTGCCTTGAGAAGTTCACAAACAATCAACAAATGTTCCTGCATAAAGAAAAGAAAGATGAGCAAATAATTTAGCATGTTTCAATGAGTTAAAACCACGTCCAACTTGAAACTAAAAAAAAAATAAAACAAGTTAGCAAGACAGGACACATATTGAGCCAACATAATGATCAAAACACCCAAACCGTAATTGAAATCTACGTTCAAAAGTTTAAAACAGAGTTTTAAACAAGAAAATTGGAACTAGTATTCACTTTATATCAACCTTTGAACAATCTTCGGAATACTATACAAGCTTACAAACCGTGAATTATGGTATCGTTCAAAGCGTGGACCACTATTTAACAAATTCGCACTCTAACTAACAGGAGTACTTATATATCTTCGAAACATAAATAAATTAGCCATTTAGCTTTCTTTCTAACTGTAGCAATAAACTAATAGAAAATTAATGACATAGGTAAAGAGAACTTACTCGGTAATAAAAATAATCGTACAATCTAAGAATATGGTACTTGTCAGCCGGATCATGCTTGTTGACATACTTGAGAAGTTTTATCTCATCGAGGCTCTGATCAAAGAAGTCCTTGTTGTTCTTTATAATTTTGACACAGACATCCATGCCTGTGTGGAGGTCATGTGCTTGTATAGCTTTACTGAATGCTGCAGATCCAAGATACTCAGTCACGTGATAGCGCCCAGCTATTATAGAATTCAAAACAACATGGAAGTTCTTGTCCTCCTCAAAACCAGTTCTGGAAAATTAATGCAACATTTTAAAGTTAAAATCCAATTTCAAAGTACGGCAAAGAGTAAGATAGGAAAATCCAGGGAGAAGAGAGAATGAAAACAACTTTTTATCTTGAATATGTCACATAAATGACATAAGCAAAACAGATGTCTGACGCATGAAGAGTGCAACAGAAAACCACACTGATAAGCATAACTCGTTAAAAAGCATAATACTGATAAAAGAAAAGGAATGGAGTTGCTAAGACTTGTCGGGGTCATCACTCAGCATGGTAGCTCTTTCACAAAGTAAACGACGGTAAGATGTTTTTAACAAATATACTAGTGTTAGCCTGGAGTTATAAAAATTGTAGAGGCTGTAATCCAGCGTGGCACCTCTTTCACAAAGTAAATTAGGGTAAGGAGAATGTTTTACAAAATATTATTAGTCCTACCCCGGAGGTATAACACCTCTAACAATTACTAAAAAGCATAAAGCATACACAGATAAGGGGTAGAGGTGAGAGATTAGTATTGCAATTGACACAATTTTTATCATGGCCAACAGCATAAATTTGTGATAACATATAGAAATAAGCAATTTATCATTTCAAGTAAATAAGTCTAAAGAGGATACCTGTTTTTCCTGTGCACAATTTTAAGGTTGAAAGTTTCGAATTCCTCCTCCTGAGCTTTGATTTGGCTCACTTGCTCTTGAACAGCAGCAGCCTCTTTATCATCAAGTGATGCTCCAGGATCTTCCCTCACACTGCCAGTTTTCTCATCATCTTTCTTCTTGTCATGCCCTTGTTCAGCATAGCCATAATTTGAGAGAGAAGATGGAGAAGAATCTGCAGATCTAATAGTATTAGTATTCATTTCACCCCTAGAACTCTTTACAGTTGAGGAATCACTACTCTTCTGCTTCCATGAGGCAAGCATTTCATTATTTCCCGTCAAAGCATTCAAACACTCATCAGTTTCATCATCAATAACTGCATCACAGTTGTTTGACCATAAGGATTTACTAGATCCAGCCTGCATCACTTGTCCATCCATTAGTGGTGGAGGGAAAGAAAATCCCACATCAGTATGATTTTTCACTTGAGTAGAAGCAACTTTGTCACTCTCAACTACTTGTTTATAATCTTGTTTAGTGATTCTCTTTTTATCCCTGTTTAGTTTATCAACATACTTCTTCTCTGAGTCAAGGTGAGAATATCTAAACCCACCAGTTCGAACATCGTGATCATGAAAATATTCTAGATCCCCCTCGCTGCTTCCACCAACCAAACTTTCCTGTACTTCACTGCCAATAGCAGCAGCATCACTGTTAATACCTACACCAATAGATCTCACCGAGCCACGTTGATCATCATCCATACAAATATCATGCAGTCGTGCCCCTCCACATCCATTCAGGATCTTCCCACCCCCTAACATGACAAGTTCATCCGTCTGACTGACAAATCCTTGCCATACAGGTTCTGCACGCATCAAATTTATCTCTTCATCATCCAGCAATTGTCCATCATATTGAGACATTAAATCACTCTCATTGGTCCTCTTATACATTTCAGTCACCGACAAACCTACTGGATCATCTGAAACTATAAGTGGTTCAACAGCCTTTCCTTGAAAGTATTGTTCACCAGAGAAGTATGAATCTTCCTCAGCAAAAGATTGATCATCATCATCTTTTCTTGGATCTTTTTCCCGTTGGTCTGGTACACTTCCATCCCCTGTTCCTTTTTCATTATCGCTTGGATAATCAATTTCATGAGCCAGAAACCAAGTCTCATCATCAATAGGTTGTCTTGTGTAGCCATCATCATCATCATCATCATATTCATCAGAATCCCAATATTCATTTGGATAGTCTATGGATTCACTTATCCCATCACCAACAGTAGCAAAACCAGAAACCAGATCAGATGTATCCTCTGCAATTCCCTGACTTACAGATAACCAGCTGCCTCCTGCAATCCGCTTTGCAGCTAGACCATAATTCAGAGATAAAATAAGAATATGCTATAATAATTCTGTTTGTGAAGCCTATTTAGGATGATAAAAGTTACAAGTTGCAGTAATAATTGCACTTTTTCTGTATCTCATCACTTAGGGAGAAAGGGCATTCAAGGAATTTACATGTTCACTAAGATTTATGCAAGTTATGATTGCCTTGATCTCATAAGTGAAGTTATCACCCACGTTCATATTCCTGATTTCCTTCTTACAACAACTAGCAGGAATTCGACAACAAATGCTAATCATTACGGAAAATGCTCCAAACATCCTTCACGAGCCCTTAACCATCCACTTGTTAATTAACACCTTAAACTATCCATAACTCTCTCCCCCATAGATTGACTCAGAGAACCAGACAGGAATGCATAATTATCAGCGAGTCATATATTCAAACATATGCCAAAAGTTTGATTTTTAAAGAATGAACTATTATTTGCCTCCATCCAAAATTGTTATTATGCTCAATGACTAATCCTACTACAAGCTAAGACATAAGTCCAAATTACCCATTTAATTATCCCTACCAGTTTCAGATATATCAGCAAATGCACAACCTTCACCACATTAATCAATGAAACAAACATAATATAACACCGCTTTACATAATAAGGAAACATGATCACTGAGGGAATGCATGACACATAAACATAGACTAAAATCTCATGATAAATAGTCATTAGAAACAAGATGATCCAGCACTGATTGCCTATAAGTTGAAAATGTTCTCATAGACAGATCTCAATAAAGAAGGCAATAAAATGCCTTTGTTTCATGATGCAAAATCCCATCCAACATGATGATAACCTGACTTCAAAAAAGTCTTAAACTCTTGAAGAGTAGGTATGGGTAGAAAAGGATCTACACAACAAAAGGATTTACACAACAAACAAGACAAGAAAGATAATTCTCCTTATCCTACAATTATGAAACAATTGAGCAGGTAACTTGCTTGCTCTTCAAGTCCAATTATTTCTGTCACTTCTCCATGCAATAACTTGTGCTTATCCAAGCAAGCCAAATGGATAATGAAAAGGCAACTGCTTCCTTAGTACACTAAAACAGAAAGAATTAATCTTTAAACATTTTTTTTTTATTTTTGCCAACCCTCATCACCCAAAAATGCTGACAACAATTAACTATTAATGGCAACCACATCTCATTTGAGCCATCACCAATTGCTAGGTGTTCAATTTGGTAACATCTTATTTGGAGATCATTCATATACATAAAGGGGTGACTTGTGTTGTAGTTAAGGCTTCCTTAGTAAGCAAGCTGTACTCGACTAACTTAGGACCATGAACAATTCATTTGCAAATTTAACTAGAAACTAGAATATAAACTGATATGAAGAATTGTTTACAAGGTCATTTAAAGCTTGTTTATTAGCTCATTGAAAACAAGTTTTTATCGTTTTTGCACACTCAAAATTTACATAATTTTGTCTTACTAATCAAATCAAGCTAATATAGTAACATAACCATATCATCTACTCTCTCTCTCGAACAAAAGTTGTATCAAATGCTATTATATTCTACAATATTCTATGCTTCAGTCATGTGCACAAAAGAGACCCCAGAAGTTTTTAAGTTCATTTTCCATAAATGCAAGAACAAGGCTGCAATAATGCTAAAGCACAAGACCACAGTAGTTCTACAATACTTTACGCTCAAATAAAGTGCACAAAAGAGACCATAAAAGGTTTTAAGTTCCCTTTCCATAAATTCAAGAACAAGGCTGCAGTAGTTCTAAAGCACAAGACCACAGGAGCTCTAAAGAGGCTAATTAAACAAGTTGGCCACCTTCAATAGAAAATGAGAATTATCACTTCTAACAGCTAGTAATAGCTAGATCTTAGATGATAAAAGAGATTCAATAATGATGGAAGACAACTGATTTTCCCTATATTTTGTTCTAAAATCCATTATTAGCATCCCCAAGTGTAAAGGAGTAAAAAAACATAAGTTTTGTCACAGTAAGACAATGAAAAAGAAATAAGATGAAACTAAAGTCCACTGACCTGAAGAGCTGATTTCTTGTCCAACAGGGACATCAAGATATGACCCTATGAACAAAGCATTATCAGCAGTACCAAGCTTTGCCCCTGGCCCTTCACGCTCAAACTTTTCCTGCCAATTGACATTCATTGACTTCTCCTCTGACTTGAGTTTCACAGGAGGAAGTCTAGGAAATCCTTCCCTCGTGTTATCAGATGCAAGGGGAAAATCAAAACTGCTCAAATTTATTCGCTCGCTACTACCTTGTGACTTTCCCAAGTACAAAGCTCTTCCAACCTCATCCACCTGCTCTTTGATAGCCACTCTGACTTCGCTATTATCTGCTTTTCTCCTTCCTTCTTTTTTCCCCAAAGGACTATTTGTATCATAACTGGTTGACTCATCCACTTTAGGGAACGGGAAAACAGTCTTGACAGAACAGTCTTTCCATAAATCTGTAGAACTTGTAGGCACCTCCCCTCTAGACCATAAGACATCTGTTGGCGATGCAAGAGTAGTCTTTTGTTGCTGGTCAAGTTCCTTTGATTCAGACCTTTCATATTTCAATTCCACATTGGGATTACTAGTACTGGTACTAGCATTTCCAATCCAAGAACTTCTTTTTTCACTGGAAAATTTAACTTCTCCAGTTTTCATATTTGTTTTAAAAGAGAAGTTAGGGGCACGAGTACCTCCATCATTTTGATAAGCACCAGAAGAACCATTAGTAGGTTTAAAATTCCATGAATATAAATCAAGAACAGTATCCTCAGAATCAATTACCCCAACTTCTTCATTAGGTTTGCTATCCCGTCCCCCAATAGAAGCAGATGTTTGCCATTTTGTTTTAAAGCCATTTTTACCAGTTCCACATTCTATCTCTTTTACAATAAGTTCTTTGGAAATTTGACCACTGTTTTGTAAACTTGGTCGCTGCTTCTCACTTACACATTTGTTCCTGTTCTTATCTTCCACTAACTTCCATGAGTCTTTGTCATCAATGCTTAGCTTTTGGAGGAACCCTTTCAAATCAGGACGGCTACCGAGCTCACTGCGCAATGCCGCCTCAGCTCTTGTGAAGCCGTTCTTATGTAAATATTCGAGAATTACATCAACTGAGCTTGATTCCGCCATAATCAACTTTTAAAAATGTAATACCAGGTACTAAAAAGAATTCCTGACAAAGCCTGCAAGAAAATTGAAGCAAATGAAGGAAACATGGTCAAACTAAGCATTAAAACAAACAAGTGACTGTGAAAAGAAAGAAAGAAAAGTAGCAACTTTCCAAACAAGAACAAAAACCTAAACTAACAACTTCAAAAATACCTTCTTCCTCTATGGCAAATGAAAAAATGAAATTAGACTCAAAAAAGAAAAAGAAAAACTTGAGGCGATCAAGAACGAGAAAAAGGGAAAAAAATAGAAAAAAAATCCCAATTCAACAATCCTCTTCCCCGCCACAAATTCAATAAACAGACTCTGTTAGTGCAAAAAGAAAAATTACAAACACAAATGGGGTAGGAAACATAACAAGTTCTTGACCTATCTCATGTATAACCAGCAACCCCAAATGGCATAACCCTAAAATGTACCTGAACACAAATTCAAATACCTCAACAAACTAAGAAGATCCATAGGTCCAAGCCCACGAGAAAAATAGGAACCAAAAGACCCAAACTTTGTACAAAATCTACAGATTCAAGAAAAACAAAGAACGACCCAGAAGAGACACGTGAATGTGCGTGATAAAAATTAAAAAGAGGAACGAAAGAGATTGTTACAGATCGAAGATGATTGAAAGCTGACGGGGTTCTCCGAGAAGAAAAGGAGATGAACTTTGTTGTTGAGTGCAAATTCTTTTTCAAAAATCGAACTGTACAAATTTTGGGTTTTTAAAGTCCGGCCTGCGATTTTTCTCAGGCCTGGCAACCTTTTATAGAAGAACATCAAAATTGTAAAATACGTACATTATACTATGGGTGCCTCGAGATCGGTGTCGTTTTGTTTTAATCGTATCATATGCCGGTAGGTGCTTCAGCTTGCATGCATGCATGGAGTGGGGTCAGGTTGAAAGAGAGAGAAAGAAATGGAATGAAAGCATTTCATTCACCATATATATATTCATTCCTCCATGTGACTGATCGTAACTCAAAAGCTTGGAAAATCACTTTATCATTGGA
>JANQBM010000009.1:9922521-9927462 GCA_025594535.1 Erythroxylum domingense | reverse complement strand
ATTGTAATATTTTAAATACTTTGTATTATTCTTAATTTTATATTTGTATGATGATAATTGTCTTTTTTCACATTAATCGTAGCTATTATTTATATGTGAAATATTTAAAAATTATTGTTATTTCATATTAATTTTGGTTATTATTTATTATTATGATTTTTGAAAACAAGATTGATGGAAAATTATAAAATATATAGTACAATTGTACAATATGAAAATGAACTAATTTTCAATTTTAAAAAAATTCATTGACTATTTCATAGATTTAAAAAATTACCTAAAACAGTACCCGATATTAACTAGTAATGATACAGTACTGTACCAAAATTCAATTCAGTAACAAATCCGATATAATATACGCAATATTGGTTAAACCTTGAAGTCTTTAACAATATAATATTTGAACATTGAAGAAAAATATCAATATTAAGCCAAATGAAATGAAATATTAACTCTATAGATTGGTTAAGTAAACATACAAAATATTTGTTTTAATTCCATTGGTAAACTTCTAAAACTTTGACTCAAATGCTTTGAATTAGGAATGACAAGATTTAGCTAGTTTAAAGTTAATAAATTTTAGTTTAAATTGTTCAAATTTTGGATTAAGTTTAAATTTTTTTAAAAATTCAAAATTTTTAACCAAGTTTAAAATATATATTTCAATTACAAATTTTAAATTTTTAATAAAATAAATAATATTTTTAATTTTAAAAAATATTTTAATCCTAATTATTTCAACTCAAATTTGATTACAAAATTTTTGAGCTCAAATTCAATCAGAACGATATTTCTATCGAATGTCATTTAATAGAATATGGTAATAACAGAAAAAATAAAAGAGAGGATTTAAAGGACTCTCCCATCTCATCTGAAAAACAAACTAGGAACAATGGAGGCTGGTGATTCTCTATCTCCCACCTTTATCCCTTGTCGGAAATCTACTGATTTGCCTCTGATGCTTTCGGCGAGCGGTGGCAATGGACGGCTTTGATGAGAATGAAGGCGGATGACAGTGTTGGAAAGTGAAACCGACCAAGAAGCTCATATAGGGGCGGCTTCAAGCGTAGAAAAGAGGGCCGACGGCCCGACAGTGATGAAGAGGGGATTCAAGATGATCAATTGTGCAGTGGCATGACGGGATTGAATGAAAAGAAAAGATGAGAAAATCGAAATGGATAAGAAAAAACAATAAAAGAACGCTGCTGGAGAAGAAAAACGCAGATTGTCTTTTTTCTTTTTGAATTCAAGACAGATGGAGGGGGATTCACGATTGGTTTCACTTTTTTTCTTTATTGTTATTTCTAGTTTTTATTTTCTATTTTTAGTTTCTATCTTTTATTTAAAACAAAATTTTATTTAATTGAAATTTTAAATATGAAAACTAAAAAAAGAATATTTAGTTAAGATTTGTAATAAAAAATTAAAATAAAACACGTTTAATTTTATCATCCTATTTTTATTTTTGTAATTATACTCTTATATAATAATATAATATAATATATTATGTTTTTAAATTAATTAATTCTTATTATAGCTAAACTTAAAATCTATGCAAATTAATATAATTAAAAATTTACACATTAATTGTATATAATAAGATTCCATAAATTAAAAAATTATAGTAAGTCATTCTAATCAATAAAAAGATGTCCATCATATTATAATTCTTCAAAACATTATAGTAATATTATTTACAATAAGAAACACAAATTAATTAGAATTCATATAATCATTTCACATTTGTTTAACAATTTTCTCTCTTTCAAGAAATACTTCGAAGTTGCGTTGGAGTGATGTTATACTCTACTTGAGAACTTGTATCTTCATTTTCACTTTTTTTAATTTATTCTTCATTTTCAGTACAATTGTCAAATAATTCATTGCTTTGTCCATACATTCTAATATAATTGTGTATACCATAAGAAGCAATAATAATATATTTTTGTTTTTTATATCATAATTCAATACGTTTTTAAGTACAAGGAATCTTGCTTTTAGAACACCAAAATAAAACAAAACAACAACAACAACAACAACAACAACAATAACAGGTAGTGGAAGTCCCGTTGAGATATGAGGTCTAAAAAGGTCCGATAGTACGCAGCCTTATCCTTACCTAGTAGAGATTTTATTTTTTATAGATCCACTTGCAAATGAGTCATGAAGAAACCACAAAATTTTAAATGGATGTGCATGTATATATATATATATATATATAATATAATATAATAATTAATAAAAAGATGTATAAAAATAATAATAAATAGGTATTGTAATATAAAATAACATACGTTTAGAACATGCTAAAGATTAACAACAAATGGTAAGATAAATATACTTACCAGAAAGGACCTATACAAGAGTAACTCCAATAAGGCTAAAAGGTCAAATACATAAATAGACCAAAAAAGACCCATACAAGAGTAACTCTGATCAAGCTTGTCCATACAGTAAATTCGCTAAGTAGGAAACTAACTAAGCTAAACTAACTAGGAGTTAAGTACTACGTAATAAATGTGAAGGATAAGGTCTAAAAGCACTTACAAGAACACAAATACCCTCATCAAGAGAGATCCTTTACCTATATCCTTGTATGTCAAAGTTTCTTATTGTGAGTCAAGCTCTCGGTAAGATCCATCTGAGCCATATCATCTTTCAAAAACATTTCTTAATGAAGAATGCCTATGGTTAAACAATTTTTATAAACCTTGAGATGTTCCTCTTTTTTTATAATCTCGAAAATGATGTCTCTCACCTTGGTATGGTGAAAGAAATCCAGGCATATTGGTGTAGCCTGAATCAACCAGATAAAACTTACCTAACATATAAAGAACATAATATTAATAAAAAGATATTAAAAATGAATCATAATTACTATGTTTATTTAAAATAATATAATAAATTGTGGAGATATAGGAAATTGATTCGTTGGATTTGTCACTGTTTCTAAAGGAACTCAAGAGTCATTTGTAGTACCTTCCTATTCAACCATTACATATGTAAAACGCATGTTAAATGAGCAATAACACATTATTTTAGGTTTGATTAATTCTTTTACCCCTGTATGGTATTTGTTCACTGATCAAAACAAGTGCATCAATATGCTCCTATACAATCCTTAAAATTAAAATATACTATTAAAATAATTATTAATCATAAGGACATAATTAAAATAATAATTAAATATACGAATATACTTGAAAATATGGAAAGACTTTTGAATTATATGGAATTTCAGGAGGTGTATTAGTAAATGATGATGGAGTAATGACTCTTTTTGCAAGGCAATTAATTGCATATAAAAAAACAACACAACAATACAACAATACCCAAATTCCTGCCTAAGTAGGGTATGGGGAGGGTAAGATATACGCAGTCATGCCCGCATCTCCTAAGAGATACAGAGACTGTTTCTTTATAGACCCCCGACTGTTTTGGTGACTCAAACTCAAGACCTCCTTAGTCTTAAGTGAGGAGTTAACCAACTAGGCTACTCCTTCTTGTTAATTAACTGCATATAAGACTATGCAAAAATACTTTGAAATTCTCTAGGTTGAGTGTTGAGAGCATTTTGCATTGACTCTAGTTGTTTCACTATGCCCTATAGTCATCAAGAAAATTGCTACTTATTCTTCTATAATCAAATGACTTGTTGTCTTTAAGCCTCCTAAACTTTTTAACTCATCACATAAACTTAAGAAGATTATCCTTCTCATTCTTAATTTTTCATAAATCCTTATAGGATTCCCATCAAAAGTTTTAATATCCAATCATGACTAGAGCATAAGTTCTACATGGTTACTTTTGTAAAAGAAAATATTTGTTCTCTCCCCTAGAAAGAGAAATAATAATTACCTTCTTTAGTTCATCATTAGAATCTGATTCGAAATCCAATAAGGAGCCCATGTATCTACATTGTCAACATTAAATAATTAATAAAACATTTAGTCAAAAGGTTTAATCAAATATGGACAAAATATTCATATAAAATATTGAATTAACATTAACTCAAACGTTTATACAAAACACAAATTTAAAATGTTCAAACTATGAAATAATGCTTAATATAAAAGTGTCAAATTAATAAGAATTTGATATGCAATAACATAAAAATATAACTAAAGCGATATAATCCAATCCAGTTTCCTTGCATCTGTCATCTTCATAAAAATTATCCCTATAAAGTGGAAAATCATATAATGCCTTCATAGTTTTTCCATATTGCACACTATCAACACCTAATTCATCTAAGGAATTCAAACATTTCATCATTATGTTAGATTCTTGAGATCTATTCTCTGCAGAGGATGAAGTTTTACTCAGTTTTTACTTAAGTAAATCATTTTATCTTTTTTATTATTCACCAATTATAACCAAGACTTCTTTTATAATATTAGAATATGTCTTTTTTATCTTCTTATTCATAGGAGATTTCTTTCTCTTAAATGGAGAACTTATAACTTGATCTCCTTTTTCATTATGCAAGCAATCTTCATCAACATCATTTCTGTGATCCTCTTCTATACTATTTAATGGAGATTTAGTTGATAGACGTGCATGCAAACCAGTTGTAGTAGTATCTTAAAAAATATAACACAAGTCTAAAAACTCCTTACATCCTTTTTTCTTGAATCTGTGAGCTATTTTATGCACCTATAATGATGAAAAAGAAACATAAAAACAAATATTATATAATATGATATATTAATAAACAAAGAGATATTTTACCTTAAATAGATTTCCCAACATTTATTTTTAGCATTAACTTCACTAATAAAGGAGTTGTAACCTATTCTTGTTTCTTTGGGTAAGTTCTTGAAGTTCTTCAATCTAACCCTTAATCTATTATACTTATTCTTCAATTGAACAATAGTATACTCCTTATTGAATTTTGTTTAAAGACCTGCCTTAATATTTTTCCAACCAAATTTGGAAAAG
>JANQBM010000009.1:9910021-9917521 GCA_025594535.1 Erythroxylum domingense | reverse complement strand
CATTAAGAGCACAATTTTCACAGTAAAATCGACCACAAAGAAATCGTATACCCAGTTTCTAAGAGAAGCAAAAACATGTCAAAGTAACACAACTAAATTGAAATAAAATAATAGGCACGCTTTTTAATTCATAATTACACAACCTAATTTCTTCAAACCACAAGGGCAAAAGGAACAGAACCTCGAATCCAAAAAGTTTCGAATCAAAAGGAAATCCAATCCATATTAGAAATATCAAAATCCTTCACAAAACTCCAAATACGCAAATGAAAAATAGAGCATAGAGACTAAAAATCCATATTATTGCTTATGGTCAATTTACCAGCTTCCATATTATTTAATTACTAGCAAAGATGACATAAGATAAATGCTTTGCCTTTTATATCTCAAGCTATTAAAACTGTTTGGTTTAACTAATCCAACATTTGAATACACTTCCATAAGCTATAATAGAGTTATAGTTCAGTTTCCTTTGGAAGGACTTCACATATGCTTTACTTTTCTTAACATTATTGTTTAATGTAGCAGCTGCCTAGTTAATGGCTCAAAATTTATCTGATGCTACACATTATAATCGGAGAAAACTAGAGCATGCCATAAATGATGGAAAGCAACACATTACTGAAGAAGTTTATCTTCTTTATGCATAAAGACACTAGTTTACCTAACATAAAAGGTTTCAAAATCATCTTGTATTTATGTTAATCTTTGTCGACCAATCCAAGTGACATATATGTAAACAAAGACCTCTCTAAATCAAATTCAGAAGACCCAGTAATCAATGACCTTTGATAGGAAGAATAACTTTGACCATTTGCTATTCGAAGTTAACAAAGAGAGACAATTCAGAGGCAACAATCACTTTTTGATGTTCCTAAATGTCAACAGTATCCAAAGAACCATTAGAAAGTAGAAATAGAGTGTTCTAAAGTTGGAGGTCTGATTGTGTAACTTAAAAGTATATATATAACAACCTAAGGTGGACAAGGAAAGAATTGAATAAAGAAATGATTACCCACCAACTTCTTCAACGCCAATTGATCTATGCCACTGACAAATCAAATCTTAAGATTGCCACCTACTCCTGAGCGCCAATCCACAGTCGCCTCCCTTTTCACTCCTATACAACAAATTAGATTACATCTATCAAAAATCACTCAAACCCACATTTTTGTTTGCAAAAGAACATACATTTCTCAATCTTTCAATGAACACTTCGATTCTTCTATGTTTTCAAGCGATGAGAGAAGGAGGGAGTAAAATAAATGCAAACATATGTCATCAGAGAGAAGATAAGGAAAAATGCCTCACCAAACTGATCGTCTATGGAAATGAAGGAAACATACCTTAGAAATATACCGGTGAGTTTCTTGGAGAATCACGAATAAAACAAAAAATGGATAGTGACTGAGAAAAACGTGAGAGTGGAGATGAGACCAGAAAATGGAGAAAAGAGACGAGTGCGTGAAGAGGGAGAGAGAGCCACTGGTTGTGAGTGAGACTAGACGATGCGTGAGTGAGACTTTCTGGTTGAGGGGAATATAAGAGATGATTTTTGTGGTGGGAGGAGAGGGACAAACTTGTCCAAAAGTGAGAGAGATGTGTTTACCTATTCTAGATGTGCTTGGAATAGGTAAGGATGTGCGTGGAATAGGTAAAGACAAGGTGATATAATCTTTATCTATTCCCTCATGTATGAGAATTATTAATCTAAGGAATAGTTATTTTATTGACTTTTTTTTAACTAAACAACATACTATCGATTTTTTAGGAATAGATGGGTAATAGAATACCTATTACCATCAACCAAACAGGCTATTAGGGTTTAATGGTTATAACTCAAGAGAGAGTAATCAACCTTACGATTGTCTAGAACTGACACTCCGTGAACATATAAATGAATAGATTAGCATTAATGATGGGTAAAATCCCCTATCTCATAACTTGATTCTCTTGACGAGACTGCTCAGTTTAATTATGTTTGGTTAAAATTCTTAAATCAAATTCTCATGTTTACTTTTTGCATTCACTTGTGTAGTGTTTTATTTCTTTTTATTCTTTCTATGAGCCTTAGACTACTTAGGATTAGGCTAGTACCCTCCTCATGGGATTGACCCTTCAATACTACAAAGTATAACCCGTGTGCTTGCAGTTATTGAGGGTTTTATAAATTGTTAAACTTGCTTAACATCATTCCATACCCTATATTTTTTAATTATTTCCACATAATCATTGGAATCATTTATATTGTTCATTCATTCCATATAAAATATCCAGCTAAATCAACTCCAGATACCTAAGGCAAAGTTAACTACAGTAGAAAAATATTAGGAACTATAAAAATGAGGAATAAAACACGAAAAAGAAGTGAGAGAATAGAGGAATTGAGGAACAAAACATAGAAAAGAAGTTAGAGAATAGAGGAACAAATGAACTAATCACACAAAAGCATAAGAAAATAGCAATGCATAGTTAAAAGAACAAAGAAGTTATATTAGCAATTTATTTTCAATTATGCTATAGTAACACATATTTATTTTAAATTATGCAACAACAACAATGCTTCAACTCCCATACACAAAGGATGTTCTGACGAGAGAAAGGGTTACTTTCTTTATTCTTACAGGTCATACTTTTTCATATCTCTGCTTACTCCATCATTTCCAATCTCTTTCTTTTCTAATATAAGAACCATCATAAGTAAGATTTCAAATAATGTTAATGACAGGGTAATAATTTTTTTGGGTAGCTAGTTATGACCCTAATCAGAGCTTAACTTGCGCGTCCCTTATTAATTCTCATTACATAAGCAGTAAAAAATGGGAATTGCAAGCTCCTCACAGCAATTGCTAGCGCTCACTACAATTTTACTATTGACATTCATAAGCTCTCAGTCATCGAGCTTGCTATTCTTGATGACTTAACTTTGTAGCATAGGTTCAGTTTCATTGCTGCAAATTTCACCATATTAGAAGTTGTAGAAGGGTATTCAGTGGTTCATATTGTCAATCTAAGTTTGACACATTGCTTGCAAATCCCTACTCTTATTGATTTTATTGCTAATAGATATCCCCCCTATTATTAATCTTTCTTATGAAGAACTAAGCTCAAAGTTGATCAACTTTGCTAGGTCACGACATATTATTATGAAATTTAGAATAGTTCCTTTAAACTACACAGATGGATTCTTATCCCTAATTGAACAGCTTCGAGTGCAACATTTGTTGTATGTAGAAAGTGGTAAAGCATTGGTCATAAATTGTCATATTTCACTTCATTACACACCTGAAGAGACATTTATTGGTATTTCTAGTACATAAAGTGGGTTTAGAGGATGAGGAACACCAATTTTCGAGGCATTTCTTTTAGTAAAGATGCATTTTTTGACGTTAAGACCATGCTTAATGAGCATGTAAATGGGTGGGGATTGGCGAAAGAAGAGGACCAAAGCTCAGATGTTTAATGATTAAAGGGACACAAACGAAACATAAAATGACATGAGGCCTATAACATCGAGGATGAGGAGGGTGGAGGCGTTTCTTTACATCTTTGCCACTTAAACAATGAACAAGAATGGAAGTCTCACACATAAGAGAGGTGAAAGAAAACAACAATAACAAAGAAATTGATGAATTGCTAATTTATTTTCAATTATGCTACAATAAGAATATATTTATTTTCAATTATGCTGCAGTAACTATGAGATTTTTTGAAGGATTCAGTTAAATGGTTGTTTTAGGAGATGAAGATGATTGGAAGAGAAAGCGGTGAAGATGGTAGGTTTTTTGGTTGATTGTAGCTTTTTTCGTTGATTTCTAATTGAAGAGAAATATCTGAAGGCAACCAATAGGAAGAAATCAAAACCAAATGGAGTAACAAATGTGAAAACAAATAGGAAAAGGGTATACTTGAAGAAATCAGAGCATAGAAGGTGGTGAAGATGCAAGAGACGTTGAAAACAACGTTAAGAAATAAGATATGTTGTTTTTCTGAACAAAAAAAATATGTTTTAAAAACATGCGAAAATGTGTTTTTTACGTTTTTGTAAACTTGTTTCCATTTTCTTATTTTTAAAAACAAAAAATGACAATAAGTCTCAATCTGTTTCTTTTTTTATGAAAACAATAACAAAAACCAAAGAAGAAAACAGAACCAAACAACCCCTTAGTTGATAACAAATATTAAAAGGCACACACAAGCGAAGAGGACGGGTCTTTTTATCTCCTCCATTTTTAGAGGCAAGTATCCAAGGGCCTTAATTTAAACCGTAGATTGAAAGGTCATTAAAATTTTAGCATATTCTTATTTTCTTTTTGTAGCCCATTTTAAATAATTAATTAATTAGATTTCTTCTATTTTATTGTTGTTATTATTTAGAAAGAAACCTTAAAAATATATCTCTAAATGGTGAAGATATCTAATTGTCCTTATAAACCTTCTTTTTTCATAGTTACCTATTTTGTTCAAAAAATAAAATATAATGCTCTAAAAATTTTGATTACAAAAATTAAAATAAAAATAAAATTCCAATTAAAAGAAATTACCCAATAATTGATTTCTATTCTAGATTAAAATCTAAAATTAGAATTTAATTAATAAAAATAATATTAAAAGTGCATAAAATAAATAATATTAAAACATTAAAACTGAAATGATGATAATTGAAGATGAGAAGATGCAATACAAATTAAGTATGGTAAAGATGAAAATAGACACAATAGATACACATTGCATATAATGGCATATGATTGCATTTAATATAAATTGATGCGCAACAATTACTAAATATATGGAATAAAATAAAATGAGAGTAAAAATGTGGAGAAAAAATTAAGTATTGACAATGGTATCTTTATGTTTGAAATTAAAATAAAACAAAATACCTAGATTAATCTTAAGGCTTTGAAATAGAGAAAATAACTAAAATGGATCTTAGAGCTTGAAATTAAAATGAAATGAGTAAGTTTGGTCTTAGGCCTTGAAATTAAAAAGATAATATCTAAAGCTTGATTATAGGGTTTAAACAAGAGCTTAGAACAGATCTTAAGGTTTTGAAAGGAGAAAAATGCTTTGTATCTTAGGATTTTGAATTAAAAAAAGCCTAGATTTGAGTCCTAAAGTTTAGAATAAAAATGAGAGTAAAAGATATATATATTTCTTATTGTTTAAAAAATATTTTAAAGATTCTATGCTAATTAAAATTTATAAAAACTACTTCCAGGTTTTAGTTTTCTAGAAAACCCTTTTCTAAACTTCGATTAAAAAATAACAATAAAACACATAGTATGAACATCATACATGAATTAATTAAATTTCACTAATATGGTAACCCAACTTAACTCTTAAATTTGACCCAAAAAACTAAATGTGACTTAAATTAATAATTTAAAATAATTATAATAAATTATTAATTTGAGTCATATTTAATTAGTTTGATTAGAGTTTAAGAGCTACATCAAATCATCATGTAAACAACATTTAATTAGTCCACATTCGATGTTCATACTGCATCTATTTCATCATTTTTTTTAACCAAGTCCAAGAGAAATGTTTTTCTAGAAAACTGAAAACTAAATACATTTTTTAAAGAATTTTAAAGATCCTTAAGTTTTTTAATATTTTTTAAACTACAGGGGAGGTCTGTGTCATTTACCCTAAAAATGATATGCTTAAACTCTCAGAATTTGAAGTTAAGGGAAATCCTTGAAGTTAAATCTTAGGGTTTAAAATGATAATGATAAGGGACTGAAGATAGTGTTTATGATTTGTTAGCAATATGTTAGGCTCCAAATTATAAAGAAATGCCTAAGTTTGAGTCATATGACTTAGAGTAAAAGTGACAATTCTTAGGACTTAGAATAAAAAAAAGTCTAGAGCGAGTCTTACGAATTGGAAACAGAAAAAAAAAACCTAGAGATGTGTTTTAAGGCTTGAAGTGAAAATGCTAAGAGACTAAAGAAAGTGCCTAAGGTTTGTTTGTGGTTCCTAGGGTTTTAAATTAAACAAGGCCTATAGTTGAGTCATAGAGCTCGAAACAAAAATGATACACTTAGAGTTAATTAAAAGAGTTTGGAATTAAAAAAACAAACTAGAGTTATATCTTAAAACATAAAGTGAAAATGATAAGGACTAAAGAATATGCCTATAATTTGGAACAGCTTGAATGATTGTGTTTAGAGTTAAATTTGTTTCATAAAGTTGAAGTCACTGCCTCATTATTGCATTGTCTGCTTTGTGCTTTTGTTTTATTTATTATTTTGTTTGCTTAAGGACAAGAAAACGTTAAAGTGTGAGAATATTGATAAGTGTAAATTGCATCGTGTTTTAAGGCATAGTTTGATATCTGATTAGTCGTTAATTCGATCATTTAGTATGTGTTTAGGTTAGAATTGTGTTAGTTTGTTAATTATTTGTATTTTAAGTGTTTTATGGGTTAGTACAAGCTTTTGAGCTTAAATATTATGTTTTTGAGGTACCTTGATGTGTTTACTAGTATTTCAGGGTCAATATAGAAGAACACAGGAGTTTCAAAAGACATTCGGGTTGAAACAATGACCCACGATTGGGGCCTCGTGACAGAAGGCTTAGATGTGGGCCACGATTGTGGCCTGCATCGGGCAGATGCGTAGTCGCTTACGAACTTCAAGTTTTAAGAGACTTTTTGGACATTTCAGACCTCAAAAAGACCCTAGGGTTACTTAAAACATAAAAGACTATTCAAGGAACATTAAGAGGAGCATAAAAGGAGCTTTTTTGCGTTAGCCACACTTGAAACCCTAAAGAGAGAATACCGAGAGACAGAAAGAAGAATAAGGAAGAGGAAAAGGGAGCTAACTCTACATGCTTCTTGGATTAGGAGGTTTCCCAATGTTGCTGCCTTCTGTCATTTATTCTAAGTCATTATTTCCTTTTTATTTCGATTTTATATATGTATAAAATTGATATGGATATTATCATGATAGGATTCGAAATATTGATGATTATCTGAACTCTCCTTCGAGATTTTATTTTGTTTTAATGATAATTTAGTTGATTGTGTTTATTAGATGAATGAGGTGATTTGATTGCATTCTTGCATAATTCGATAATAAATTGAGAGGATGAACTAAATGAAAAATGATTAAATCAGATTAATGAGAGTTAGGTGATTTAATAGAAACAATGACAAATCATATTGGTAATTATGTGGAGAGAGATCCCATGTGATGTTCTGATAGTTTATTATAGTACTTCAGATATAATTAAGGTTTTGGATAATTTGTGAATTAAGAGATTGCAAATTTCATAATCTGATTATATAATTTAGGGTTTAATGGTTATAACTTGAGAGAGAGTAATCAGCCTTAGGATAGACTAGAATCGACACTCCATTGACACATAATCGACTAGGTTAGCATTAATGATTAGTAAAATCCCCTTTCTTATAAATTGGTAAATTCCTTAGGTTGATTTCTATTATGATTGCATATTGCTCACTTGTTAATACTTTTGTGTTTAATT